>JAQFXM010002375.1:0-25090 GCA_034693345.1 Entomobrya multifasciata
GTTTTATCGTTAAAACTGATTTCACTCTCTGTGTTAAGGCTTTATCTTCGTTACTTTCAATGAAATTGAGTCTTTATCTTTCTGTTGCTACCCATGCCTACCCATGTTAAATTCGGACACCCTGCAAATCGACCCCACTGGTGTCTAACTGATCAAACTTAACGTTTAAAATTTGGTACTAAAAATATTCTAAAGGTTCAGGCTTTCCAAAAAATAAAGAATTAATATTTTACAATCTTTATTTTTTCAGAAATTCAAATTTCAGACGGGTAGTTACATAATTGGGGCCTTGTATATACCTTTTACTCTACTTATCTTTTAAGCTTGTACAATTTGGCTAATTTAGGCTAATTTTAACTTTAATTACAAAACTACTGATTATTTATTATATTTTGTATGAATTATTTTTAGCAAGCAATGTTTACATAGTACTTTAATATAATTAATTAGCCTGCGTTTTGCTTATCTTTTTCGTGTACGACAGTCTACTGAAATATTAAAACTTTAAATGTTTTAAAAAGGCAATTCTTGTAAAGTGTTTAAAAAACTTGGAAATAAAAAAGTTCAACTAAATGAACAACTTGAACTAGTGGCACTAAGACCTTATTTTATGTTTAGACACTGTGTTCGGCCAGGACGTACATCCTGGTGCCGAAAACGTTAAAGTCCAAAAAACTACATCTTAACAAACGATTTAGTGTTGGTGGCATTAGTAAAGTTGAACTCAACAAGGGCTTTCGATTGGTATGCAGTATATGTATAACCTCATCTCGTAGCAATAAAAATGTTTGTCTGCCACCTTTGTTTGCACATAATATCAATTTTATAACCAGGCTACCGATTTCTATAGTTTTTATCTCAAAAACTCGAAAAATGTGAAAAATTTCAAAAAACTGTTTGTGCTGTTTCTTCCCTATTCAAACCCTGCGCATTTTAACGTGTTTCAAGATTTTCTCAAAATCTTTTTTTGCATTTGCTAGCTCTTATTATAAAGCAAAATGGGTAGTCAGGGATTTTGATTGTTCGGTTGAGTTTTCGAATAAAGGGATATTTTGTAGAAAAGTACACTTTTTGGAAATCGGGTATGACGGTCTGGTGTGTCGGTAATTGAGCTTGATATACCTTACGTGATACCTCATTGGAAACCTCTAACTGTCAGTATCAATATGCTGTGTACGTTATGCATCCAAGTGTTCTTCGGAAAAAGTAATTCTGGTTCAAACTAGGCCTGTACCGCGATTCGAGTACGACCATTTTAGAAAATCGACCATAACTCTTGTACCGATGAATATTTTTGAGTTCTGTTTTTTTTTCAGTTACTTACTACTACCAATAGCACCATGGTCCCTCCTTAGATTTTTTTGTTAAGCCCCAGGAAAAAAAATTGGTTTTTTGCCACTTACGAAATCGGTGTCTACACTGGTCATGCGTAGGCCGGTCCAAATTAACTCCTTTTTTATAAAATATAGTGTTCCTAATATTCGTGTAAATTTCGAAAATATTTAGTTGCATGCAACTAAAGTTACAAAATTATGAATGGTTTTATAGGCCATCAGCACGTTTGTGCCCCCGTGCCTACACCGTCCAACAAAGTTTAATAAAAACTGGTCATAACAACTTTTTATGGCCTAGTTAACATACATGCAAAAAATAAACGAAATCGGTGACATCGAAATTTTCGATGGCTGGTCGACATGAAAAATGCACACATACTAAAATTCTAATGAAGCATCCAAATTAAAACAGCATACAAGAAAGCCTGTTCTTTGAGCCTTTTTTATTCTGTTCTTAACTAAACTAGGCGATAACATTTCTTGTCTTTACTCACTCGTTTACTTCTATGCACAATATGTGCAATGTGCACATGAAGCCGCATTACTGTAAAAGCGTAAAAAATTATGCCATCATTAAATATACATCGCAATCGTCACAACGTATAGCTTGCGATAGTATTTTAATGCAGTGTGCTCGGATATTGAATTTAAAAGTTTTTAAGACGTCTTTAAAGACGTTAAACTGGACATCATTTTAATTTTCACGGAGCAAAGGAAAGCATTTAGCCATAATTGTAAAAAATAAAAACGCTATACCGGTGTAGCGAAGGATTAATTCTAGAAACCATGACAACGAATTAAGATTAAATTTCTGGTTACCGTGAAAACTAATTACGATTAAATTCAAGAACAGGAATATTTCACGAAATGATGAAAGGTGGAAAATTGTATCTCAAATTTGGACCCTTGTTACATTCCAGCTAATTGGAATGATTGTGGTTTTCCTACTTTTTTCTATCACAGTAAATGGATCCTTAAAAATATTAATTTCTATTTACATTTGCTTAAGCTGGAAGTAAAATAGAGTAAAATCCATTCTTGACAGTGTTTTGGATTAGATGGAATTTGCAGGTAAGATATTCTTGCTACTTGTACTCACTTGCGTTTTTTGCAAGTAAATGTAAGGTTTTTTCGGATTATACAAGTGCAAGTATGGCAAGTCCAACATTCCAATTGTACGGGTACTTATGTTTAATTGTATTTACTCGCTTTAAGTTTATTAGCCTAAATTGTTAACTATCCAAATGATTTACGACATTTAACGGCTTTAAAATGAATCTACGTTTGAAATCGATCAAAAATGCGTTAGTATAAATTAGAGATTATAAATTTTAGGGTAAATTTTTACTTTCCAAAGAAATCTGTTTTCTTTTACCACAAAAAGGTTTGCATTTTCTAGTTTACCTATGAATTTATTAACTGCAGGTAACTGCAAGTACTAGCAAGTAAAGTATAATTTTTTGCCATCTTGGCCGAAAGTAAGTACAAGTATACTTGACAGTGCCAGTAAGTACAAGTACGGACATGTAACAATTATATTGCTAAATTCCATCTCTATTTTGGATTGATGCTAATATATTGTATGCCATATATGTTCTGCTTTTATTTTACTGGTTTGAAATGCAAACCAAGGGCTTGAATATTTTAGAAGATCAGGATCTAACGAACTCTTCAGTTATATGTTTTTACGGCAAGCTACAAATTTGTACACAACTTATAGATAAAGTATTTTTTGAATAGATTAGAATAGTTGTGACGGGATTTGTGTCGTTTCATAACGGTATGTTGTAGGGTTAGCATTAAATATATACACATATTTCCATCATATATTTAATGCTCTCCACCATGAATGAGTTGGTATGTGTAGCTTTGTTAGAAATCTTCACACTTTTTCTTAATTTATAACCGAAAGTTACGATAGAGCTATAGGCGTTTTAATGAAAGAAAAGCCGTTTATTTATCTTAGCAAGTGTTTTCGGTGTTAGGGGAGATTGTCGGAAAAAAAGTAGTCGAATGACATTTTAGTCTGAAAAAGTAGTCGAATAAGATTTTCGACTATCATGATGGTCGAGTGTAATTTTTGACTAATTAGCATGGCGCCAAAATCACTTTTTTGTTCAAGGTGCTGAGCCTGCTGCTAATCTGTTTACTAAAATATCAATAAGTCTTCAGAACATATTTCCTAAAAAAACATTAGCATATCTTTAATTCCATCATGATCAGTTGTTAGTAAAGTTTGTATTTGATCCTCAGTCTTTAGCTGTGTTGCGAATAGGGAATGACATCGGTTGTAAAAAAACATTCATTTGGATGATTGCGTGAAAAAATAGTCAAACGTATTGAGAAATCGTATAAAACGCTCACGAAAAACCACATAGGCACTATCTGTATATTCACACATACCAATTGCTAATTGATTTCAAAGAGTATGTGTTCATATCTTCGAATTATAGCGTGCGTGACATTAGATATAACTGGAGAACAGAGCAATTAAATCTGCTTAACTATTTGTTCGATGCCAAAAAAAATTCGAACAGGTAATGAAAATTAATTTGAAGTATTAGAATACAACAAAACAATTAGACAAATTCTATTCTGACCAAAATGTACTTTGTAATCGACTACTTGTCAACCTTGACGTCTATTTTGCAATCATGTGTTTCAAATGATTCGTAATTGGTTTTTGGATTATTTTCAACCAACAAATTGATTATGTCGTTCAAACTAACTAATATAAGTTAATTTTTAAACATTCCATTGACTTAACCAAACATGTCTCTAGATAAAATCAGTAAAACGCTGTACAAAGTGTAAACATTTCTTGCAATTATCTGTCTTAAAGTATTAATTGACGTTTCGTGACAATGCCAGCAAAAATGGGTAATAACTATGTGTCGAAAATCAACCAAATTGACTGAAGACCAGCCACTTTCTTGTATCATGCTACAATGTTCTGTGAAAAATTTAAAAATCTTATCAACATTATAAAAACGGTAAAATCTGAATCATAAAAATCTGAAATTCATCATCATAAACCTTCATATATTGACGGCGTTTTCGCATGCACATTATACAGGCATGCATGGAAATTGAATTATATTTGCGTATGCAAGAATCAAACAGCTTGTAATCACACTCTCAACGACAATTGGTCATCAAAACAACTCAAGAAATGATAAAAGATGGAAAATAATAGCACAGATATGGTAGCAAGCTTCATTCCAGCTAACGTCAATGATCGCGGTTTTCCCTACATTTTTTCTGTTATAAAACATGAATCCATATAAGAACGTACTTTCGGTATACTTCTTACCATGTTGGAGGTTAAATATTGTAAAATTTGTTGCAAAGGCAGTTGTTTGGATAGAAGCAAGTCGATGTAACTGTATGCTATGTTTGTTCTGTCAATAATTTACTGGATAGAAATTCAAAACAAGAAGTGCTTACAGTTTTTAGATATTCAAAGAATTTCAAACCAATTTTAGTTTTTTTATAAAAAAACTACAAATTTGTCCTCACACTTTCAATGAAGTTTTTTCTGAAGGTGTTAGAATAGTATTGACAGGTTTATTTAGTTTAATAACGATATGTTGTATGGTGAGTATTAGTTACATATGTGCATATAATTCCTTCATATATTTACTGGTTTCCACCAAGTGTGGGTTCTATAGGTATTACTACGCTTTACTTTATATTTACTTTTGTCACTGATGTCCACGAATCGTTTTGTCAAATTGAAGCGTAGCGGCCTATAGCGGCTAAATTTAGAGAACTATTTCCATTGAAATATGGAACAAAATCTACATTTTATAGTGGCATTCTGAAGAGTACCATAGCATGAAGAGAAGAAACACATAAAGTCAGTACGGCTGATAGACTGTTTATTGGTACCGCCAAAAAAAACAGTACCCACACTAACACAACGTCATAAGTGAGGGTACTGAATAAGTCGCGTTTTAAGTCTACATTTTGTAAACAAATGAATAGCTCTGTCGAATAATGACGGGAGCATAAAGGTTGCTATGTTGGTTTTAACTGCAATTAGTACTCTAACTAATGTTAATTCAGTTAAAACCAACATAGCAACATTTATGCTCCCGTCATTATTAGACAGAGCTTATCAAATAACAACACAGAAACTGTATTATATTTGTATAACGAATAAATAACACTGTTGGCATTCATATAGAGGAAAAAGATAATTCTTGTTTTGCACAAAGTTGTTGATAAACAATTTACGTAAGCAAAAAAACATCAAACCTGGCAGTATGCATGTCAACAACAGAAAAACACATCGTAAAAAGTCAGAAATATATTTTCAACAAAGTTGTTGGTAAACAATTTACGTAAGCTATGAAACATCAAACCTGGTAGTACGAATGTCGACAACATAAAAACACATCGTAAACAAGATAACAAGTATTAAACACTAAAAATAAGTTGACCAAATGACCAGTAAATTTTCAGCCGGTTTATTACGTAGGTAAATCTATTCATCGTAGTTATAATTTTAGTTTGTCTGTCTATACGCGCTCTAACTTTGACATCCCTCAACCGATTCTCTTCAAACTTGGCACACAGACTCCTCGGGTCAAGGGATAAACTGCTAGTGATTTTCAGCTTCCGGGGTCAAAACCCCTGGGGACAGGACGGGTTCAAAGGTCTTATGTTGGCTTATGGGCAAAAAAATTTTATTGCATATTTCGATAGAGGCTTCAAAGTATATCATTTTTTGTCAAGGCACCACGGGTCAAATCTGACCAATGGGGTCACTAACGGTAGAAAATACATGTCATCTCTACTTTACCTGACATGTCATCACAACATTAAGTGACGTGTCATGTGTTCATTCAGATTCATCTACGTTTGTTCTTCATGTCTTGACATGACTTGTTAATACAAAAGTACTAGTTTTCACCTTTAACGAAAAAACAAAGTTGAATTTTATTTTAAAAGAACACGAATAAAACAAGCACACATGTACTTATCCAAACAACCAGTCAAGCTATTAAAACTTGTTTACGAATTTTGACGTGATAAACAAAAAAACGATTTGAAGAAAAAATTTACAACTGAACAAAGTTCATTCATTATGCGTGAATACCAAAGATTTCCAAACATACAAATTATATCAAAATATGGGTTTTCTGCAGCCCATATCGTTAAATAGTGAATACGTGCGTCATTTATGATTACGAAAATTCGCACAAATACTCCATAATATTTTTTTAACACTTGGCTAATTTAATACAAGTCAATAACAAGTTGACGTTAAATCCACATATAAAAAGGGGGTACCGAAAATCAACGAGCGCTCATTTAGGATTAAATCTCATCGTCTTACATTCCAAAATTTGAGCTTATGAGATTAGTGACAGTTTGTATATTCATTATGGTATTTGCTTTTCAGGCAGCAAAATGAAGTCTATCCAACTAACAACTTTTTTAGTCACCACGCTTGTAGTTTCAACTCAAGCATCGTGGTTTTGGGAATCCAAATCAATATCCTCCGCGACTTTTGACGTATTTAACTATTTTCGCACAGTAGAGCATGTGGACTGCTTTCCGACTAAAATGCCACCCTGGGTGACTAACCCTAAATTTGAAAAGGAGCGGAACACGTTTTTATTTTATGAAAAGCAGTTTGAAAGCAAATGCTCTGGAACAGATTTCTTTCATCTCAAGGGAAACTACAATCCTCTAAAAGACTGTGAATCACTAATCATATGCAACATTACCAATTGTTCTTTCTATCCGAGAAACACTCTTTTACTCGCATACGAATTGAAAGAAAAGTGTGTGAAAAATGTCAAGGAAAATTTGGAAAGCGACTTTGTGGTATTGGATGCTGATGATATCCTCCTACCTTCATTCCTAAATCTATCAATGACTGAAAAAAATAATCTAATTGAAACCAGCGGAATACCAGACATCGAATATTATTTCCAAGACTCAAAAATTAACTTTGAAAAAACCTTCGTGTCTCCAATGCACGAATTGTATTCAAATGCATGTACTGCAAATAATTCAAGGTTTTTGTTGCTGGAGGGACTTGGAAACTTACCAACACAGTGCTCTGAAGTTGCAATATGCAATCCAGAAACTTGTTTTATGATATCAAAAACCGGCATGGCGCTGTCCTTTACATCACGACGTTCGCAATTCTTACGGTCCTGGGGACTGGATGCACCAACGCCTTGTAAAGTTTCCTTTTACCACAGAGTTACTCGCCGAGCAGCGGTTAATATTTATGAAGACATCATGGTTAACAAACATGAAGCCAAAATGGATTTGGCAAAAGAAATGACAAATCAAACTCATGGATTGCTAAAATTTAACTTACCTGGTTATAGGTAAGTTTTGTATATCATATGCATATAAATGATATTGATTACTATTTACTTCAATCTAAACTTAAATATCTGCTTTAAAATCTCAAAAGGTACTGCGGCCCTGGAACCGATATTGAACAAATGGATGATGAAGGAGGCCCTGTCAACAAATTAGGTATAATAAGTTTATTAGAACGCACTATTCCAATATTTTATTTGTACTTATTGTATTACTATTTTCAGACGAACTGTGTCGTGGTCATGATATTGATTACTTAATTGGAGAGAATCCTGACGTAGCTGATGCCGATTTATTGACTGAGATTTGGAAAATAGGGCATCCCATGCTGCCACTCTTCGTCTCCGTCTTCGAAGCTAAGCGTTATTTTGAGAAGCTTACTGGAGATACATATACTTCAAGTTTATACTACATTCCAATTCAACATCGACAATCCTTGACATATTATCTTGCTGACAAATCTTCTTTTGATAATTTGCAAAGACCTTCAAATAAAATAAATGAGGGTAGAAAGTTAGAGAAGAAATGGAAGGATATGTTGCATGAGATTTGGAGAGGCTACTGCTTATCAACAACTAGCGAATCTAAAATATTGACGGTAAAGCATAAACTAAGTAAGTTCACATAAAACCTCAAACGTTTGTTTATGTAGTAATTAATTACATTGCAGGCAGCGAATCCAAATATGCCTGAGTCTAGCGGGTCTCAAGCAGGTTCATCGGAAAATACAAATACAGAACAACAACAGTCGTCTCAACAGACAGGAAATCGACTTAGTATTGAAAGACCTACGCAATCCTCAGTACTTCTAAACCAAATTACAAATCCTGATTATCCAGATCCACCGCTAGACTTTAGTCCGTGTCGAATGATAATTGGTGAGGTACTTCCAAAGGATGGCGACGCATACATAGAGCTCCAAAGAGTTTGTCTACCCACAAAACACCGCAAAACCATGCTGAATGGCCATTACATCATAGTAATCAGAGCTGGCGATCCTGCAAGAATTTACATGGCCCTCTCACTTGACAATAAATATGTTGGCGAAGTTGAAGAAGAACGAATTGGAGCAAGAGGAAGGAGAAAGCAAATGAATGGCTACTTTTTAATCGGCACAAGAGAATTATCAGTGAACCCTGATCTATACTTTGATCAAATCGAATACATTTCAACACCTTCTGACTCAATTAAGGGGGTTCCAAGTGAAGCGGGTGCTACATTTGCTGTGGTTCTTTTATATTTTCCCGTAACACCTGAAGCAAAATTACATAGAGAAATTTTGGAAGAAGGGCTGAAAACTGAAAATAATAATTTTATTGAGAGTGACATCAGTGAGGAAATGTGGTACGTTCTAAAGGAATACATTCAAGACGTTTTTGTTTACGGAGATCCTTGTCCCTTAATATTTTGTAGTGAAATTTTGCGATTGATTCCACATGATCCGCTTGTAGCACTTCGTAATAATTTGTATATCCCAACCCCATATGTTCGCGAACGCTCAAGTGATCAGACAAATGGAAATGAACAGATTTCTAACCTTGCATTAAGTAGGTGTTCTACTACAAATTTTCCAATGCAGAATGACGATTTTAGAGTAACAACTAGAACACCTAGAGCTAGAAATCATTGTCCCGACTTGAATTTAGATGCTTCAGGTAAAGAACTAGTTAGATTTAATATGCAAGGGCAACCTCTGCAGTCAACTGCACAGAAACTGGTTATTAATGTAGAGACGTTTTTTAAGCAAACTAAAAAGGATCCAGCTTTATTGCAGCAAGATGAGCGGCAAATGACATGTGCTGCATTAAGTCTTTCTGAAACAACAGTTAGAAAAGTTTTAAAAAACTACGAGCTTGATAACTTGATCACTCCCGGAAAAAAACGAAAACAGCCTTTTAGAGCACAGAGAAAAATAGATGATTTTTATGTTGATTTGATAAAACGGACTATTCAACAGTTTTATCGGGACGGCATTGCTCCATTTGTCTACAATATTTACGATACTTTTATGGATGGTGTAACCAAACAAGAAGCCACTAGACGAGAAAATGGTGAGGAGTTTGAACCTTTAACAATAAGTCGTCCAACATTTAGATTGGTTTTGCGAAAACTGGGCTATAGGTTTAAAAAAATTGATTTGCGCGATGCCGTTCTTATGCGGCCTGACATCACAATGCTTCGAGGTAAATACTTGGCAGCTATTAGAAAAAACGATCAGTCTGAGAATCCAATGCCTGTAGTTTTTATGGACGAAACGTGGGTAGATCCCCACGCGCGTACTGGAAAAGGTTGGGTGAAAATTAACTGCGAAAACTACAGAGAACGGGCCTTGTATACCTTTGCAAAAAATAAAGTATCCAGAGGACCCCGGATAATAGTAATACATGCAGGTTTGTATTTCTATTTCAGTGAAGCTTTTTCGTATAAAAATTTCTAATTTATATCATTGGTTTAAAAAGGGGGTAGCGAAGGACTTGTAAATGGAGCTTTAGCTATTTACAAGGTCAGCAAACGAAAGGCTGCCGAGGAGTATCATCAAAATGTCAATGCTGAAGTTTTTGAAAAATGGTTTACAAATCTAATGGACAAGCTAGATGAAACAGGCAAGAAGCATATAATTGTAATGGACAATGCTCCTTATCATTCCACAACAGAAGCAGTTAGGGCAACAGATCTGAAGCATACGATGTACACTTGGCTTAAGAATAACCTTCCAGCGGATGAAGTAAAAAACCTGAAACCCGAAAGGGATTTGTACAAGTGGGAGATTTGGGACATGGCTAAAAAACTAAAGAAAGAAAACAACTACTATAAAATTGATCGTATGGCTGAAGCTAGAGGCCACCGTGTTTTGAGGTAATCTTTGAGATTCCGAGGATTTATCCATTTCATTATTCTGATTATATTATCAAGTTTAAATAACGATAATATTTTTCCTATTTTTGAGGCTCAGCCCATATAACTGTGATTTGAACCCCATAGAAGGGGTTTGGAAGGACATTAAAGACGCAGTCCGTAAGAAGAACTTCGACCAGAATCTGAATACTGTTATGGCAACAGCCAAAGAAGTAATGGAAGGGTACACCGCAGAGCAGTTTCGAAAACACATTTCCCATGTTAAAAGGTATGTTTTGGAATTATAATTGCATCAATTGTTGTTCCTTATTAATGAAGATATTATTTTAAAGGTTGGAAAATGAATACTGGAGGGCTGATGGCTTTTTTGATGGCTTTATGGAAAATAATCCGCGATTTGTGGTAAGTTTTATTTGTTTTTGCTGCGATAGCCTTTTCAACATCTTTGTGGTAAGCTTTTTGGACTTTTTATTTCCAGATTTGTGATACTAACGCGGATGATTGCGATAATGATTCAGAAGATGAAGTTGACCCAGAGGTTGTCACAAGTCTTGTTCATGACTCCGAGCTACTGCAAGTTGATGATGAAGATGAGCTTCTAGATGTCTAAGCATTCCCCTTCGCACGAAAAGACATTTGTAGTCGAAAATAGTAGTTTCACATATACTGAGCTGAATTGTCAGAAATGAACATTTCACTAGTATCAAACTGAATTATCATTCATTCAAGTTTTTACATTGAGCTCTGTAAAGCTATTTTTCCTCATTATTATAATAGTTTTATTGAAAAGTGAAAAAACCCGTGTTTTGTAGTCAAGTTTTAGACGTTTAATTTAATAAAATGGCTAAACACATTCTCGAGTTTCGATGTTAATGCCAAATGAATTCTTAGTACCATTTTGACTTTCAAATTGTTTACAATGCATTGTGTTGATAAATCGATGCTAGAAATTCTAGCTACCCTTGTGTATGGACGCCGAGCTATGATGTATAATGTTGCATGTTCATTACTCATTACCACTGTTCTTTTTCAGCAAAGTAGTTTCTCGTTTTACCCTAATCATAAGAATGGCGATACGTATATCAAATCAAAAAGACAACTTCACCTGTTTATAATAGGATAAGCTAAGTAACATTTAGAAATTTTACTGCAAAGTTTGTATAATATATAATGCCGTCTCTCATCCTGATTTTAGCATTGTCTGTCAATAGTTGTCAGTAAGCATATAAACATAATTTTAATACTTCGCGGTAGTTATTTGCAGCTGTTTGTATGCCATTGCATGTCGTACGTATGAAACAAGTACCTTCCTATGTTGATGTGTTGGTGTGGGTACTCAATTTTTCACGCTTCACGCTTGATTAAGCACGAACAAAAGGACCCTACATAAAAGTTCGCCTTGCCCCGACTTTATAAGTACCATATTCAGGCACCAAAACCGTAACATTGCATACGATATAGATTTGTAGAACATGAAATATATATAAATACATGAGACATTGACAGCATTTTTTAATACATTAGCAAAGTATTGGAGTCAACTTTAGGGTCATTTGGGATCAAGGGTGGAGTTATTTGGAGTCATTTGTGGGGTCAACCCTTCCGTCAGCCAGACATCCTAAGTGAAATCAATAAGTTTCGATGCATTAATACTTCATAATTTAACTAAGAGAAATAAATATTTTTATAGAAATCTCTGATAATTTTTATCTTGCAATTCAGCCTTTGCATTTATCAAAGTTTTGTTTGCGACTTTCGCTTTTAAAGATGATAACTTGTGCTAAGAAAATTGAATTAGTGTACCTTGTCCTTAGAATATTACTCTTGAACGAATTTAAAACAACATTATCTTATGTTTTTGATTAATATTGGATGTCAGTATTTTGTATGGTATAAAACTAAATATTTGGACAACGAACTGTTTTTACAAGGCATGTGATATAAAAATAACAAGCACTAGAATTTAAGAACTGATGAATTATTTAGTCGGTTTTTAAATGATGCGTTTGAAAATTTCGTTGAACAAAACATATTTTGTACAAAAAATACTATACTACTCCCACGTTTATCCCTTAACTTTTTTGACAATCATACGTCGATACAAAGAAATAATTGTGTTTAAATATAAATTAAATACGTTGGAGTGCACTACTCGTAAGTGATAGTTATAATTTGAGTTAGGTTTAAAGTAGAATGAATTTATTACATTTTGTGACAGTTTGGCCTTATTCTGGCACTTTTAAAGCTTATGTCTTTGAGATTATAGAGTTAACTTTTACAGTTTCCTACATTTAAACAATTTAAACTTTGTAACTCATGTAGCCAAAGATTTTCTAAACGAGGAAACTCTTTTATTTCCCTGTAAAATCATTTCTGACATCGTTTTCACTACTATACAAGTACCGCATATTCTGAATTTTCCCGTTAATCCCATATGCTTAATTTCTAAAAAATAAATTAAGAATGCATTTGTCATATTATAAACTGATCACACTAATTAGTTTATGTTATCATTGCTTTATTAATTTATTTAACTGTATTTATAAAAATATTATATTGAATCTAGTAAAATTGATATATCATCACCAATTATATGTAATTCCTACAAGTCTAGTTCATCATCATTATCACAAGGACGACTATACTGATAATCATAAAGCACCTTATTAGATGCTGCATAAGTATGCACAAAAACAAACATCCCTGTAAAACAAGAAAACCACCAATAATCACGTATTCAAATAATCAAACTAAAACTTTGCGTGAGCATAAAATTTATAAGCATTTTTCACTTTGAAATAACTTTGTTTGAATAAAAAGCCCAAGCAAATAATTAGTTTGACCGAAAACTTTCTATTTGTTTTTTAGTATATCGTTTGTTTTACACAAATAAATCATGATTGTAATATATTGTACAATTTACAGCATGTTCATTTATGAAGTGTAAAGTGAGAGACAGTTTTTAGTTTCCGTTCAAGTATTAGACAATAAACAAAAAGTTGTGTAGAAGAGTATAGACATTTTAGTGGCCTAACATCATTAACAAATTTTTTCTAACCTAACATAGTATTTAATGGCTCATATGATGAATAAAATTTTAGTTGTCAGTTTCGTACC
The DNA here is from genome assembly GCA_034693345.1 of Entomobrya multifasciata. NCBI lineage: Eukaryota > Metazoa > Arthropoda > Collembola > Entomobryomorpha > Entomobryidae > Entomobrya > Entomobrya multifasciata. The sequence continues at coordinate 13,659 of JAQFXM010002375.1, forward strand.
CATGCCGATATATAAATATATTGGCTAAGTTTCCATTTCACATCATGAAGAACTTACTTACTTTTTAGAGTTGCCAGTTCAGCACATAGTCTATAATATTGTTGAAGAAAGTTAAAAGTATTTGAGTCTTTCAAATAGTTTGTGAAATTTCAGAAGAACCCGATGCATATAGAGGCAAACGTGAATCCAAGCATACGAAATTTAGAGGAAAGTGTTAATTTTAACTTTCAAAATGTAAGTTGAGGTTGCTAGATTTTTTCAGTATGTTTGTTTACATAATAAGCAATTATACCCCTTAATCGCATCCTGTCAGACTTCAGAGAACATGACCGGTGACGAGAAGAGAATTATGGATATTAGCCCTAGAACCTCGCCGAACCGTTTTGCTTTGTTTTAGTGTCCATGCAGCCAAAGACAACCGATTGTACTCCGCCGCGGCAGACTCTTGTATTTTGTATTTATTAATATGTGAACTGATGGTCTAAAACTTGGCAAAGTATTCAATTAATAATTAGCTACACTATTGGAAATTTATGTGTATTTGAAATCAAGAGAAGCATCCGGTAAAAAAGAATCAACTTTCACATTGCCACTGTTAAGATGACATTAAAATGTTTGGGGAATATTTCCTTATGCAATGATGTCTATTTTATCAGCTGGTCAATGTAAATAGACATATTCGAATATAATGCACTTAAAGTTACAAAGATAGTATTTTTGTTGGGTATTTTGATGGAAATATTTTCAATCAGCTTAGAAACTTTTTTTTCATTTGGGATCCATATGATGCCTGCTTCGGAAATGGGACTATGAGGTCTATATAGATGAATAAACTCAATGTTGCCTTAAGTTAATTAAATTGTTTTCTTATCAGAGAAAATTCTATTGCTGAATTTTTGTCGGTAGCTTCAAAATTGTTGATTACAACGAAGCATCTATCGTCAAAAAAATGTTTGGAGAGATTAATACAAATTGGTCACAAGTTTGTCAAGTTTAGAAAATTGTGGTTTCGAACTTTGTAAGGTGCTAAAAGTATTCAGCTACAGATGGGCGTATTAATCCGTGCACTTTTTTCTAATCTTTTTCCCATATTAAATGTGGTGAATGTATGCAGCTAATAGTTTAGTGGTTTGTTTGTATTGAAAAGTAAATGTTGTACTTTTGTTGCTTCTCACAAGAGCAACTGAAACACGAAAATATACAAAACGAACGTCAAGTATTAGGTAAATATCAGGATAGTTCATTTTTATACTGTGGATGCAATAAAACTTTTTCAAAACTTGATAACTTCAAATTTACGGAGGTTTTTAATATTTTGTTGTGGCAAATAGATTTTGGTTTTTTATAGTTGGAATCTAATAATGCTAGTTTAAAATCATATTACATGCTTCTACGAGAAAATTTTCTACACTGGAATTGCAATTAAACGGGTCTTAATTATTTTGATTCGGAAACACTAACGCGAGTGGAGATGTTCAAACAGTTTATTGTATTTAATCGAGGTTCTCTTAATGGCTTATTCCAGCCAAATTGCGTCACAGTAGGCATTCTGCATTTTTTAAGCTCGTATATCTACGTGCTAAAAAAGGACTAATATAATTTGTTGTTTGATCAATTTATTCGAATCGATTATTTTTTTATTCCTGCAGTTTATCTTTTAGATGAGAACCATCAACTGGTCAAATGTTCGCTGCGCTGTAAATTTAAGTCACCTAATTACAGCCATCCTACAAAATGAGTTGCTAGGTTTTCAGTTTTAATGAGTTTGGCAAAATTTATGGTAAGATGTATAAATGAAATACATTTACAAAAAATAGATCGTTTTCACTAGAAGTGTTTTAGTCATCAAATAATGTATTAAAAACATATCTTAGTTGCTCGTATTTTACAGTAGGTTAATTTCAACTTGCCTTTAGCTCAATACATAAAATTTTACATGCTCATATTTTTTTGAAATATTTTTATTTTCGAGATATTTTTGAAATCAAAGTTATAAATTTGACCTGAATTAGTTAGCTTTCATCCAAAAATCTCAAATTTTAATTAAATGGCCACTTGAATATAAGCTCACTCTTGTAATTTCTGATGGTATCTCACTGACATTCGGTATTCAATTATTTTGAAAGAAGCAAGAGTAAGCTTTAATACATATTCTGGTGTGCGTTTTGAAATTGGGTTGCCCTCGCGAATTTCTTTTCGTTTTAGTGGTGAAAATATATAATAAAAACGACATACTATGTGAACATATAAAATCCATTACTACGTTATTCTCTGAAAATTATTTCCCCATGTTAATTAAGGGTCGTTACTTTATTTCAACAGCAACAAACATTCCGTGTCCCATCCATGTTTTAACATATCGTTTGTTTTGCTCGAAAAATTCTGAATCCTAATATTTTTTTCACAAATTAACCCAGAAAAATTATTATATTACTTGTTAACTGAGGGTTTTTGTCCGTTTTAGTATAATTGTGAACTGCTCCACTTATTTAAAAATAAATCGTTAATTCGCTGACATTTCTGGGGGCTGACGCTGTTCCAGTGCGTATGTCGGAAGTGTACCAAAATTTGTTCAAGACTGATCCCGAGGCAGCCATGGAATTATGTTCTTTCTATGTCACGCTACAAAAAAACGTCTTCATTGTTTAAAAAATTGGCTGGTTTTGTGTTGGATAACTTGTTATATCTTAGTAATATAAGCAGTCAATGCAACTCATTTTTTTAAATTGTGGTGATTTGGATTTAATTTGGTTGTTAACATAACACTTTGTATTTTATTGTTTATTAAAATTACTGTGGATCTTACATTCAAATTGGATTCTTACTGTTAGTAAATAATACATTTTAAGTAGGCCGTATTGGGAACTCATTCACATGACATGACTCATTTGAAATAAAATGAAAACATACTTAACTTAACTGACACTCAAAATCTTACATTTTTACCTTACAAATTAAAACAAGGCCATTAAATGCTCAATTCCTACATCAAATTTTACCATCATCTTCAACCATCCGATTTGCCAGGCAACCTCTAAGGCTCCTCATTCTCACCACCAGAGTCATCTGAATCAACCATATTATCATCTTCTTCGATATCACCTTCCTCCAACCCGACCCACATGTCATCAAACTCGTCACTATCGTCGTAGAAAGTAATCATACTACTCCCATCCTCATCATATTCTTCATCGTCAGATTCTAGAAAACCTTTTTCCGCGTCCTTCTGAAAAGCGCACCGGTCACATCCACAATTTGCATTGCCATCGTCATCGTTACGGATTACCGTACAAAACTGTACGCCCTTCTTGAGCGCCTCCTCTGCTTCTTCACTCATCTAACCCAATCACAGAAAATAAAACTGGCCTTTTAGTTTCATTTCTTAAAATTATATTTAACTACAATCTAAATCCTTAAAACAGAAATAACTCACCTCCGAATCATTTACACAAATGTGCACAGATTTTAATCCAGGCATTTTCAAGAATCCTTCGAACACCACCACCTCTGTCAGTTCCGACTCGCCGCAATATGTATCCACTTGAAATCGCTCCAAATCCTTCAAATCGCAAATTTTCAATTTGGGCAACAGATCCCCAGAAAACGAAGCCTTTTCTCCTTCCTTAATCACACAGCTATTATTCACCCTACTTCCATGTAAGCACACCAGCTCAGTCAAATCCCTCCAAATTTCACAAACCACCGGAATAGTACTCCCATTCAAAATGGTTTTCAGTCTTATCAAATTTGGCATCCACTTTCCCAAAACCCTCAAACTTTCCTCTGGAAACTCATAGTCAATTTCAAAGTATTCCAGTTGAGTGCACAAAATTCCTCCTTCCTTCAAGTTTGTTGGTATTTTCGCCACCATATCCTCATTGTACTTCTGATACCTCACATAAACGCGATGGCTTTCACGACGCTCTTTCATCCAGTTCTTTGTCTGCTCCCGTTTCTCAAAGCATCCCAAATTTATAGTAAGCCTTTTCAAATTTGGAGTACTCTTCAGAAATGTGAAGTCCGAAGCAATCGCTCCCCACAAATATAGTTCCGCAAGCAAAGTCATCTCACACGCACCCGAAGTTCCACTCAAGAACGTTAAATATGTTGGTTCCACAGGAGGTCGATATAGTTCTAAAGTCTTCAGACTTCCAGAGAATGAAGTGAGGAACTTATTCACATCTGTTTCGAAAAGCCTGCAGACTGCTGACACTTCGAGATGAAGAGTGAGTGTTTCCAGGGGGAGATGCTTCCATGCAATATTTACTGCTTGGCTGTAATGGTTTGGCGCAAACTCACTTGAGTTAATTAAGTCAAGGTGTTTTAAATTTGAGAGTGGCAAAGGGCTGACAACTCCTTCTTCCTCTTCTGGATTTGGCTTGAATCTGGCTTGGTAGATTTCATCCATTATTGACGGCCAAATTGCACCCATTCCTTTAACTGACTATAAAGTTTAAGTATTATTAATATAAATTTACATGCTAATCAAATTAGAAGCTAAGGATTTTTTATTTTTATTTGTAGGCATACCTCTAAATGGGGTGCCGATTTAAACAAGTCTCTCAACATCATATTATTCCATCCTGCCAGCCCATAGACCGTTAAAGTCCGCAAGCTTAAGTGCGGTCTTTCAGTGAAAACTTGCCATTTGTCGTGTGTTCGTTGGATTAACAGGTCTTTTAAGACAAGGTGTTTCACATTCGGGATCATTGCGACAAGCAACTGGACCACAGGACTGGTTACCTTAACTGAATAAGGTTCCAGGAAGACGCAGTTTTCCAAGTAGAGAGATTCGATGAGAGGTCCAATGGTATTCCAGAATGTTTGAGCTGGACCCCCAATTTTGTTGCAAACATGGATGTCGAAAGTGAGCCCTTTAAATTTGTACTTTAAAAAGGGCTTGGTGGATAGCTGATAGGGGCTTTGGGGATCCTGGAATTCTTTAAAGAACTTGACGACTGGAAGGCCTTTTCCACAAGGTTCACTTACAGTAAAGAGGGTAGGGGTGGGATCTGGGATGAGAGTGAGGACAGCACTCTTATTCCTCCAGTGTTGGAGAGTGGCGTCGGCCCAAGTTTTGGAGACTAGGCGGAGTGTCTTGAGTTGTTCGAAAGAAGGATTAAGCTGCTCCACGATCTTGTCCACTATCTGAAAAAAAGAACATCACAAACAATGAAACCATAATAAGTACAAATTAATAATTTAATTATCATTACTGTTATGATACTGATTAAATGAGTAATTAAAGTTTAATTGAAGGTAGTTTACCAAAGGATTCAAAAGTGGGTGTTCTTTCAAAGCGATAGAATCATCAGTGCCCCCACTGCCGTTTGGAGAGGTTGACTGGATCACAACAGTTTGTTCAGCTGTTGCATTACTGCTCACCGAAATTGAATCCATTTTTGATTAAATGGTTCAATTGATAATAATACCGCAAAGTTCAAAGTGCTAATGACTAATGACACTTCCTAATTGAGAGACCTATAAGAAACCAAATTATTTGTTAGTTTTCTGAGAATCCAAATTTGGCCAGATCAGATCGCAGCTGACAATTGCAGAATAACACAAGAGTTGAATGCTTCGTTGCCTGTTGATTCAACAAAAATGAAGACAGGAATGAAAAGACGAAAGAAAGAGACTAAAGAAGCGCGCATTCACTTGCTCAAGTTGAGCATATCAGCTCAACAAGCAAGCTTCAATAAAAATTAAAAATGGAAGCTTTTTGTGTAGTACAACAGCTAGATATAACGAAGGAGCGAAATTTTGCACAGAGAGACAGTTGCAGTTGAGTTGATTTTGTAAAAGCGTAAAAGGACAGAAGCAAAGGCAAAAAGCAAAAATGAAAGAGCCAGACCGACCGTACTGAACATGCGGCGTTCTTTTATGTAATCTGCTAGCAGCTAGTTCAATCGAAATGGATAATGTGAAATAATTGAATACATTAAAGATGTTGCTACGATAGTCAATCTATTAAAATCGAAAATTAATTTAAGATGTAGAATTCGTTTTGCAATTAGTTTTCAAATTCACGTCAAGCGAGTTTAAAATGACGTCAAGTTTATACAAAAATTAAATTTAACAAATATGCATCCACAATTAGCAAAAAAGGTAATATTTTTCGACAACATACAACACACGAATTTAATGGAAAATAATTGATTAAGAATATCTCAAGTTATAAGATAAGGCTCCACAAGAAGCACTAGCATTTTGACCAAGCGTGTTTTCAATTAAAAGGGCTCACAAGCAATTTAAGAATTCATGTACTTCGGATCTTATTCTAGCTGTCGTTGGACGCAAGGGAGGTACCAAAATATTCGGAAGAATCGAATTGTGCTGATCACCACCATCAACGAATTATGGTAAATGAAATGGGGAAATAACCTCTGGTAGTTATAGGAGCTTATTAGTTATATTGCTGGGGCTTTATAAGTAAGCCGGGACGGCATTACTATTGTTTTTGCTGGAGTTTGTTTGTGGAATTACGTGTGCATATTATAGTTGTGCGACGAAAGTTGTGCCACGAAAGTCGTGTGTTTTGAGGTGTACGTTTCGTATTTTGCGTACACAACCAAAAATATCTGGGTCCAGTAGGGATCGAACCCGGGATCCACCATATACCAGACGTCCCCTCTCTTACTTTACATTAAGTCGCCCCACAAATTGTCGTGTAGCCAAATTAGCCTGTCGGGATACCAGCTTCTTTCCCCTCTCCTTACTCCTCATTATCTCGCCCCTCTCGTAGAACCGCATTCTCCTCCCAAGCCCGCTCCATAACCTCAGCTCCATAGTGTGCCACTGCCTCAACGCGTACCTCCTCCAATTTAATCCTCCGAATCACCAGCTTACCCACATTAACCTCTTGTTGGTGAGTTCTAGTCCCCTCATTCGTGCCACTTCCAGTCTCCTCCATTTTTTCCGCTTGGGACAGGCGTCCCATCTCTTGATCTTTATAAGTCGCAGCTTCTTTCCCCTTACCTTACTCATCATTATCTCGCCCCCCTCGTAGAACCGCATTCTCCTTCCAAGACCGCTCGATAACCTCAGCTCCATTGTTCGCCACTGCCTTACCGCGTATCTCCTCCAATTTAATCCTCCGAATCACCAGCTCACCCACATCAACCTCTTGTTGGTGGGTTCTAGTCCCCTCATTCGTGCCACTTCCAGTCCAATCCATTTTAACCGCTTGGACCAGGCGTCCCATATCTTGATCTTTATAAGTCGCCCCACAAAATGTCGACTAGCTAAATTAGCTTGTCGGGATACAAACTTTTTCCCCCTCTCCTTACTTCTCATTATCTCCCCCCCCCCCCGCGTGGAACCGCATTCTCTTCCCAAACCCGCTCCGTAACCTCAGCACCATAGTTCACCACTGCCTCAACGCGTACCTCCTCCAATTTAATCCTTCGAATGGCTAATTGTCAACTAGCCGATTTTTCCTGTCCATATACCACCGACACTGGCTTCCTCCAACGCCGACTTCTACCAGCTCCTTCTTCTCCAATCTGAGATTTCTCCACCAGTAACATGATTCGTGGTAACAAAGCGACCACTGGGAACGGCATCCTCCTAATCAGCCTTACGGTGTGCTTCGTCCTCGATAATGTACACAATGGACCATTATTTAATCATTAAAAAAATTAAATCTCCAATTAAATTAATGGAATGCAATCGCATTTCAAAGTCCTTTAGTTAATTAAGGTTCTCTCACCTTTCCATTGAATTCACCACGGAATCCATGTCAGTCCCGGCTTTTCATCTCAAGCTTGGCTTGTTAAAACGTACACGCCGCCGTCCTTCCCAGTCACCTGATTTTCCAAAAAAGAAAATAAGTTTTTTAAAAATTGTACACTTAATTGTAATAAAATTTTTAACGAACAATTTAAAGTATACTTGTAATGTTGTAATCCATTTGTAGGAGGAAATCATGCCACGTTTGGTTCTTCCTTGCGACACCTTAGTTAATGGATGGCGCACTAATTATCTAAGTTAACACCACATTAGACCCCGAACCATTTAACAATTTTGGCTACCTCGACACTCCCATGTTCCTCTCCTTTAGCACCTGAAAATAATAATAATTAAATTAACCAGCATTTAAATTTCCACTTGTTATACATAAATGTACAAGTCATGCAGACGATTTAATTATATTAGGTATTTGAATTAGTTAACAATTAACTTTAAATTTTCGTCAACAATTAAAATGAAAAGAAGGCAGCAACACAGAACTTCTTTTAGCAATCGTCATCTCCCATATCATCTGTCAATCGGGTCACGTCAACAAAAGAAGACAGCCGGACAAAAATAAAAAAGCATGTCACTTTGACAAGAGGTCATTGAAATTCGGCAGCGATCAGCTGATTAAGGAAAAATAATTTTCTTCTGGCGACATATAAGAAAGACATGGGCAGAATGGATGCTAGTCCAACCACCTTAATTGTGACATTAGTAGGTACCCTTTCACCACCCCGACGAGTTCTTAGCCTTCCCATTATTTTTTCGTCCAAAAAAATTAATTGGTCGCCTGATTAAACTGATTTAGCTGTCAGTTAAACTTTTAGTTAAAAAATGTAGTAAAATTAAATTGGAGCAATAATAAACCACATATCTCGCTCCACAGATCACCTGACTTGTCGAAACACAGACCTAGTTAATTGTTTTTGCAAAAAATTAAATAACAACTTTAAATAAATAATTCACATAAATGCGAATACACGCTGGAATGCACATAAGAAAACTCCACACACACATCGAAGCTGCACAGTGATATACGTATTAGTGTATTCGAAATGTAGTACATGCAACTGCATACCCGACTTGTTGAAGCTGCAGACGATCAATCATCCATCAAAACAATGCAGCCCAGCGGCAAAATGAATAAATTGGCAGCCTTCTCCCAAAAACTCAAAATATTACTTTACTTTATTACTTACTTTAAAAAATGTAATATATATTAAAGCTATTGACCTGGCCTTTTGTCTTGACCAGAAATATTAAGAATGTATTTTTTTAGCACTATTTTAATGATAAGCTAAAAGTTTAACTAAAATTCCTTTTCGTATTAATTATAAAATGGGTGATTTACTTAAATATTTCTAATTTTAATCCACCAATTCAATCTAGCATGTCAATATGTCAGTCAAGCTGGCACCTTTCTTCCATGAAGCCAACCTCCTCCCCCACGAAACTTCAAGATGGCTCCCCAATGTATTTTTATGCTGCCCCCACCAAAAACGTCAAGCCAGCACCCCAATGCAATTCTAATGCAGCCCATTTTTTTCTTAAACTTCCAATTAAACTGCACTGAACAGTAAAAAAAGTTAAAAGTCATTAAAAAATTTAAAATGAAATGGCGAAGCAATATCGTCCTAATACCAAATGGCTTTTATTAGACCTGTACTAGATAGTATAAGCAGCGCGTACAAAGAGAGAGTAGGAATGATATGCTCTCATGATAAAAAAGTAATTCAATTATTAGGTTTTTTCTTAAAAAATAATTTATCCGTATTTAGTATCTACATTACGCCATTAAATCGCATAAGATAGAGTTAAAGGTTTTAAAATTCTGTCAGCGTACATGTCAACCACAGCGGTTGTTCAAATCAACTTGGTTAAGGTGGAACCCCTTCTCCCGACTCCCGACGCCCCTTCTCCCGACTCCCGACTGCCCCCTCTCCCGACTCCCGATTGCCCCTTCTCCCGACTCCCGACTGCCCCCTCTCCCGACTCCCGACCAAACAAATATTTCTCCACTTACCCCATTGATCCGTAAACTTGTCATAAACAATTCTGGATCTAGTCCTAACGTGTCTCAGCTTTCCCCAAAGGTATAATAACTTGCCCAGAATATATTTAATCTTGCCACAATTTTATATCATTTTGCGCCGAGCGTATATCATTTTGCCCCGAGCGTATATCAATTTGCCCGGTAAGTGATCCACCTTGCCACAAGCGTATGCCAACTTGTCCCAAACATATTTTAAACTTTCTAAATGGTGTATTTAATTGATCAAACTGTACTTATTCTGCAGTAAACGTATTTCATTATGCGGCAAACACATCTTAACTCGGCCAAACTTATTTCAACTTATTCAAAATCACGAGTACCATTTCTCTTTCAACGTACATGAAACCTCCCTAAATTGTATTTACCTTACAGCATACAACTCTTGTCTCAAATATACCTGTTGAAGAGTATTTCGGATTGCTTGCAATTTATTTCTGATGGCCCAAACGTGCATAAACTTGCTGCAAACGTTATATGACGATAATGCATAGCAAACCTTTCCAAGTGTATTCCATTGTAAAATAAACATGTTTCAAACATAATTGTGTCAAGTTTCCATAACTTTTCCTGTAAATCGTACGTGAATTTGCGTCAAATGTATTCTAACTCACTTCAGTCAGTTAAGTCAAAAGTGTACTAAAACGTGCACGTTTACTTTAAATATTAAAAATATAACGATAACGAATTCTAATAGAACTCGAATAGAATTTTTAAATTTTTAGTATACTCATACCTAGTTTATAAAATAAAGTAGTCCTAATAATATGGCATTTTATGCTGCATTCCAGATACATGTTTATTGGTTTGTAATAAGGAAGAGTGCGTTTGGAGCATGTTTTATTCCAATTCACATTGAAATAAATTTGTGGACAGCTTAAATGGGTAGCAGTATTACAATATCAATGTGTTCAGTCAACACTTCATAAATTGTGAGTTTAGATAGATAATTTTTATCTTATAACTCGTTATTGTTGGTTAAATGTATATTCCGTCTACTCTATTTAAGTCGACCAAATGTTGCCATAATACTTATGCCAACTGTGGATTTAGTCGAATACGTACGCTACTTGGTCGGTTTTATAGTTAATTGCAGTCAATCTAAATCTAACTTTTTAAAAAAAATTTGGCACTACGCTCTCTCATAAAGTAACGTTATTTATTCAGTTTTCAATTGAGATACCTACACATATCAGATAGGTCTAAAAATAACACTAATGTATTCTTTGCTAAATAATAACAAACAAAATTCATTTCCCATACACCGCATGTATTAACAAGCTATGGGCAAATGGAAATTCATTTGAGTCAAAGTCACGTAAGTTTATGCAAAGTTAAAATACGATAAAATATACTTAAAAGACGTTTCGTACCACCAAAAATTACGTTCACGGCAAGTAAAAATATACCTTTCAACATTGTGAATATATATTAAAATAAATTGAAATAAGTTTGGGCGAGTGAGAATGTGTTTGCCGCATAATGAAATACGCTTAGAAAGTTTTAAATATGTTTGGAGCAAGTTGGTATACGTTTGGGGCAAGTTGGCATACCTCTGGGGTAAGTTGGCATACGTTTGGGGCAAGTCTGCATACGTTTGGGGCAAGTCTGCATACGTTTGGGGCAAGTCTGCATACGTTTGGGG
>JAQFXM010002376.1:0-25086 GCA_034693345.1 Entomobrya multifasciata
TCAGTCATCAGTCATTGTTCTAGCTCTAGCCAACAATGTAAGATTGAACACTCCATCTATCACTTTCGCTCAACCACCAAGCAGCTTAATCGTAGCTCCGAAAGATTGCGCTTCATGTGTGCCGAGAGAAATGCAGCGTTGTCTGCTATATCGCTTCTTTTTATGTTATGTTATAAAAGGTCTGCAGTCTGCACAACAGAACAGGACTACAGTGATCATTGAGTGCTTCAACTTAAGCACTGCAAACTAATGGTCGGAGAAATAATTTCATTTTTAATTAGGTCGGATTTTAGTTCCTGAACCAGACACCAGTGAAATAATTGTGTCGCTGAAATTTAAGTTTGCATTCTACAAACTTTTTCCATGAAACATTTATGCTAAATATTTATCGTTATGCAATTTCACATATTCCACATGTACAATTTAGGTGCATAATAGGCGCAATTTAGGCCCTTAAAAATACTACTTTCAAGCAAACATTAGGCCAATATTTCACTCATCTTTTTAAAATAGTAATAAGTTGCCAAAAAAGTAAAAACATATACCAAATTATAATATCTGTTGTTTGTTTGGAAAGAAATTCAAGTTAGTTTTGTACAAATTAAACGAGTAAGAACTTTATGTAGCATTCATTCACTTCAAAAATTCTTATTCAATTTGTCTTTTCTAATGTCGTGCTATCCTACAGGCAATTGTCTGTAAACTTAGGAGGAGGTGTGAATTGAATGTGATCAAACGAAAGTAGATTAAGTATAAATCATACCTAAGTAAAACTACGTGGACACTTGCAAGCAAAATTCAGCACTTGCATGGTTGACTGAATGTATTATTTCTCTGCCCTTTCTTTGCTGTATCCTACGATAAAATTAACAATGAGCCGACGCGACCGAAACAACAGCGTGCACAATAAAATACAATGAATTACATGATATAGTACACGCCCATTTTTCATACCATCGTGGATTCTTCTATTTACCACAATTTTTTACATATATAACACTTCAAGAAAGAAAATATAATATAAATATACTCATTGTGGTAAAAAATTATATTACTTTTGGTGGTTTGGTTTATAATACCCCAAATTCAAACAAAACCCTTTTTTATTCAAAGTTAAAGAGAAAGGTTGGAAATTGAACGAGTGAGAAAAAGAAGAGATTTTGCGGTGAATTTTGTCTGTTTTCTGATTGAGTTCAGCCCCCAAAGCCCCTATATCATGCCATGTGCATGCTCCATGTTAACAAATCGTTCAGAAAGTCAGATTGAGTAAATCCCACAAAACCAAACCAACTTCATACAAAGTAATCATATATGAATATTGATGCCGAGCCGAAGTTAAAAAGAAAATGCGAAATGTCGGCTGTGTGTAATATATATAAGTACACATTCTCTCATCCAGTCGATTTCCCGATTGAAACCAAAAAACGTGCAGTGATGGTGTAACAATAACAAGCATTGTTGCACTAGTAGAAAGATACATACATGTTATAAACGCAGTAAAACAAGAGGCTTCGCCTCAAAGGGAAATTTATTGTGAATAAATCAATCACAATAATTTTCCTCTTGTGTTCTCTGTGTCTGTAGTAAAATAATAATAGAATGAATCCCAGCCTCTTAATTTGCATACACTACATGTACACGTAGGTACAAATATTGGTGAGTGGGTATAAAAAAAGTACACAGAGCGTTACACATTACATTACTATTACACAATTTTTCAGGCTTTTGGATTTTTTTGTGTTAGAGATTTCGCACCGATTTGATTCATCTGCTGTCCGCCTCCCCATTAGCTTATAAATTATCAATTATTTATAGTTTTTAATTATCGAGTTGAAAAATCAGCTTGTTCTCGTTCGTCGTCCTTTTGAACGGACTCTTCTTGTACATAAAAAACTCCTTGACTTGAAAGCGCAAAGGGCTCATAAATCCGTGAGCTCTTTTCATGCTTTACTTTTTTATTCCCATCATCATCAATCCAATCCACTAACAGCAGCATTGCAGGCAGGAGTATCATCCATCCGGCCTTTACACCTTATTATAATCCTTCCATATTTTCTTCTTCTTTTTTTCTTGTGTTTATGCCCCTATTTCTAAACTCAGGTACCAATGTATCATCTCACCTCCTCCGCCGTTGTGCTGTGGCTAACAATTCTGGTCTGAAATGAACCCTTTCACAAAATGCAAACACATGACTAAGTATTATTTGTATGAAAAGTATTTTATTTTCGAAGAGAATCTTCATTATCATGATCATATTAGCTTCGTTATCTTTTCATGACTTCTAGTGGTTTGGTTTTATTATAATAAGTGTGTATTATAAAAACCAGACAAAAAGGAACACAACACGAACGAACAACACGATATTTACAAGTACAACATGAGCTGAGCATTTTTAATCTTTTTTTTTCAGGTAAAAAAATAATAATCATAAATAAGAAGGTACATACACCCTAATTCTCATCCTCATCACAGTCATAATCAGTATCATGACTCTCACCTATTTAGTGTTATCTCAATCTCAATGATATGATATGATGGTCATTTATTGGACACATCACACTTTTTCGGGTTTCTTTTTAAATTGCTTATTTTCAAGAAAAAACAATGATCCCTTGACTCATATATCTTTTAGTGACTTGGCTTGCTGACTAACTTGTATTTTTTTCTTAGCTGCGGTTTTCTCAAAACTTCATACCTACCTACATTACATGTATAAAATTTGCAATCATCGACTAAATACATCCCAAGCAAATTATGTATATTACAACTTGTAAACTAGAAAATTGCAAGGCGATTTATGAAAATAAGACAAACGGGACAGGTGCTTGATTGGAACGTGTTTAGATAAATGCACTGATCTTCAGTTGAAAGACCTTTACTATTTTACTTTATGCATGTTTTACCTATTGTCTTTATGGGGGATTCGGCTTGTTAACACTTTACTTCCTCATCAGCATTGTATTACGATAAGGAAAAGGATAAAGACCTAATTATATGCAGCGATTTAAAGATTGAATAGGACCTTTACCATAATATTAAACTGTTACTTTAATAATAATATGTATCAAAATATTACACCATTTTGGCATGTAAAACGATTGTGCTGGTGTACTGATGAGCAAAAGTGATGATGGAGTGCCAAGTGTTGTTTTGTGATAAATCGACATGCGATGCGTTGTTCAAAAGTACAAACTTTCTAAGCATTATAAAGCGATATCCTATCATCATCATCAGCACTACTGTGAAGATTGATAGGGGGAATATGATACCTATCTTTTTCTTCATTGGCTTTATTTAACAAAAATTAGATTTTTAAGACCTGATTCATGCTTTTTATGTATTGTACTTTGTACACCAATAATTAATCGGTAGCTTCATTTCTTTCCCTTTATTTCAAGTCCATTGCAATCCAATGCTTATTAATTTGTTATTATCGGGAAAAAAGATAAGTTTAATGAACTTTCTTACACTTTTTCGTACTCAATAATTGTTTTTCTCTTTTCATCCCAAAACCCCGTCATCATCTTTATCTTATCATCATTACACATGCCTATAGCTTGTGGAACACAAAAACAATTCATAAAAAATGTGTTTATTTTCATAGCGCACAATCTTTAATAAAGCTAGTTTTAAAAAACAAGCTAAGCCTTTAATTTTATTTCTTTTTTAGTATCAGCGCACTTTTTAATTGTAACTCCGCCTATTAAGAAATGTTTACTAGCAAAAATGCATTCAATTTTAAATCATAAAAATGCAATAAGCGTAACCCTTTTAACAAGTAGTAATATTTCAAGTATTTATCGGTAAAAGTAAATACAATCCAATGTAACATTGTAAAAGTGTCAAGGAACAAGCTGACCTGTGACCTTTCCTTAAAGAATAAATAAATTATAAACTCATTTCTGGTGTAGTTTGTTTGTAAGAAAAAGTAATCTAAATATGGCTTGTCTCATTTTGTTCATTTTCACGTTGAAAACAACGTCGTTAGAGAAGGCAGATTGAAATGAGAAGAGATGGATGGAGTGAAAAGGGTGGGTCATTTTGCCTTCCAGCAGCACCTTTTTTTTCTTCACTAACTCACTATTTTATGTTCATGTAAAGCATGCACGAAACGAGTAGTAAAATGAAAAAAAAGTGTAAATAAAATAAGAAAGTGATACCGTGTTGATATGTACATAACAATATAAAGTAAGAGAATGATAGTAAATGAAACAACGATGATGCATAAGCATTTGGAAAAGAATTGATCTTCAAAAAATTCAACTTTGCTCTCACAAAATCATTCAGCTTGCAGGTCTTTACAAAACACGTAATATATTCTTTCAAGAAGGAAGAATGAACATTGAGAAGAGCTAGTTTGCTCTTAAGACAAATGAGTCGACGTCCGTCCAGTCAAAGAAGAAAAAAATGGTTAGGCCACCGGTTTTGAAAATAATCTTATTGCCACCTAATATATATCTATAAATAATGGAAGTACTCATTGTTACATTATAACCAAATAGCCGTTTTTCCATCCATAAGCGTGTTTTTAAAAAAGAACTTTTTATTCCTTTCATCCTCTTAAGAAAATTGTTGGATAATGGATGGTCTCTTCTATTTGTCTCGCCCCCTCATAAATATGCTTTGACTAAGGAGAGCAGCATTAACTAAACCATGAAAATCTTACCAAACAACCTGACCTGATCCCAAAAATCGACCAAGAAATATTTTCATGTATGCTAACTGTATAGGTAATTTTTTAAGGAAAAAAAATGAAAATCCCTCAAGTGTATAAACCACCTTTCCTAATTTTTACAAGTTTACATTCAGCATTGTTTTACAGGTCAACAGAGAGACGACAAATGTCTGCTTGTTGTTCAGTAATTCAGTATAAAACTTTAAAAAAATAATGTCACTGGTTTCATGATTTTTTGTTCTTGTTACTATTAGACTGCTGCGGTCGCAGAATAATTTTTATAATGATATCGCATTCCGTTTGGTGCTGGTTTGTGTAAGATAAAATAAAATGATATTCCATTCCCATCGTTTGTTTGTTACCCATGCCATGCCACTACCGCAACAATCAGAAAAAAACGCCAGCTAGCCATCAACCAGGCCAGGCGACATATCAGATCACAACGATCATCATCAAGATCGTAACGCAAGGAAAAAAGGTAAAATGTGATAGTGTGAAAACTGTCACCTTCCCATTTTGTTCTGGGAATAACACTTTATAAATTTGTAACAAAATACTCATCCAGTGATTCTTCAAGAGATAGTGATTCATAATATAACAGAAAATCGAAGTACAACTACCATAACATCACGTCACACCACAACTGCATATAATAATTTGCATCTGCTACTGCTGGAGTCGGTCTGCTGTGTTTTGTATACTTGAGTACTATAAACCAATCTAAGACAAAACACAGAACACCATTTTTGTATTTTGTTTAAGTCTATAAATGCTCGTTGCTCATCTTATCTTGATTATCTGGAGCAGATTTGTGTCCTTTTTTGTTCTTTCATAAGTTTTGTATATGAATATGTATACATGCTTTAGATGCACTTTTTCTCACCACAATATTGGCAGCAGCAGTCATAGTTAATATAAAGGGAAAAGAGTACAAATCAGAAAAACATTGGGCACAGAACAACCATAACCTAATCCAGTCATATTTCTATTCATTCATTTCTCATCATCAACACATAAAAGTTGTACCGTTTTGTTTTGCTTCTGCTTCTACTATGCTACCATTTCTCACTGTTATCATCAATGACATCACTAAAAACCAATGTCATTCTTATTCACTCTGTCTGTCCTCCTCTTGTAGTGTTTGCTGTTGTATATTTCTAAAAATTGACTGACTGTCTGGAAAACCAAGGAAATTTTCAGGCAAACCAGGCAGGCGTCTTGTTAGGTTAAAGGGAAAAGAGTGTCAAGTTACTTTTTGATTATTAAGGTTAGTTAGAAGAGGTACCTTCACACACTCAAAACATACAAACACGTAATCTTTATGCATCCATCTTTTTTTCGGTAAAAATATTCCAGTGTAAGCGAACGCATTTGCCTATATAACGTATTTGAATAGCTGAACAAAATCATGGAGCACTTTACCCCTTGATGAATTGAAACAGATTTGTTATCATTCGGCACAAGCCTTATCTCATTGTCATTGATGCGAAATCTTGAAAAAAATCCGTGCCTACCGATGAGCAAAAAAAGAAAGAGCACACGCTTTTTGTACCTTGTTCCTTCTCACTCTGTTCATGTGATAAAAATTTCACATGATAATATGGTAGTATGAGGTTGATGACGATGGGCAGCTGCTTTTTTTGTACAATTTTTTAAAGATTTTCCGATACGATTGGATTTGGATAGAGAGAATGATGATGGCATCAAGAGATAGTGCCAACCACCATTATTTGTATTATTACTAACGAATGTGAAGATGAACACGGGAATATAGTGAAAATGCAGATATTTTACTGATAGGCCATCATCTCATCTCCTCCTGTTGTGTTTGTCCCGTTTGTTCCCGTTGCTTTTTGTGAATGCGTTACATGTTACATCCATTCATTATCCATTTTTAAAGGTTTTATAATGTATGTACAGCATGTAAGTATTAACATTTTTAAATGGAAAGGGAAAAGATTTGAGTACGAATGAACAAAGGTCAATCTCGTGCATTTTTAGAGATATTTTGTCGTAGAAAGTCATCATTATGTTGTTAAACATTATGTTTGTATGCAGATGGAAATGACAAGGCAGCTGATTCATTTTGGAGGTGGGAGATGGAACATAAAATTCTTTTTAGAAAATTTGTCACATGTACGAAGTTGGAATTCCTTATGCAAAACTTGTCAGCGCTGAACTGATCGATTAGTTATGGGATGGACACATTACGCATAATTTTTTAATAAAGATTATGTGGTGGTGTCGTATTTGGTGGATATGGTATTGGTATGATTCTTGCTTTAACTTTGACCATTATGCTTACATTTCAAACGTTGGAATATTTGATTATTTGCCTTGGAGATTATTTGGAATCAAAAAATATTCAAAATGGGATAATAATTGGAAGGAAGGATTGATTGGCAAAGAAAGGTGTGATGGATGAATAACAATGATAAAAAAAGAGAATGATGCAAAGAGCAGCGCAAATATGATGACTAATGAGTGGCAAATGGAAAGTCTGCAGGTGGTCCCTCTGTACTCAAGTTATTTTCTCCACAACTCTGAGGGTTCCGTTTTTATCCGCATTATCATCGTCCCATACGGAGGACAACCATGTTGAGAATTGACTTTGCATTTCGTATTCATCATTATGCTTATATTTTTAGCTTTTGAATGATCCATTTATTTTTTGTTCTTTAAATTTCTCAAGAACTTTTCTTATTAAAGGGCCATTGTTTTTGTGCGACTGAAAGTAATTTCAATTTTCAATGCTTTATTTGCTTGACCTCTCTTCCGCAGTAAGTGGTGAAGATATTGTACTTACGGGACGGCGCCGCGCAGTCAATCAAATAAAAATTCATTTACACTTCCATAGTCAATACATTTAGAGAGAGAGAGACTCTGCCATAAAAGTTCATTTCATTTCGTAATACGGCACATGACTCTAAAAATATTGTAAAGTAACAAAACAGCAGGACACTGAGCACACATAAATTGCCATTTAATGACAATACCAATTTTTCAAATAATTCATCGGCTCCTGATCCCATCATCACATCACTGTCAATCAACCCTTCAAATTGTAAATACGCACACAGCGACATCATGAAAATGGACTTTTTTGCACTGTGGGAAACTCATCCTTGAAGACATGCTTTTTTGAATAGTCCTGGTCAATTTAAGCTTTTATCGTGGTCCTAAAGTTCTAAAACATCATATGAAAATGCCTTCATATGCAAATGTGAATAAAAAAGGGTTAAAGTTTTTTGATTGATCATGATCATCATTATCGTGATGATAATGATGATGGAGTATTTATAATATTTTTATGAATGAATGCGAAATTGGATTTGAGTTTTTAAACTCGGGGATATTCATTTGTAGTTTGGGTTTGTGATGATGGTGATGAAGATGAAGGATCGGCAGCAAGAGAAGAGCAGGTTTATGTTTTATAAGCTTGTACGTCTTCTCGCATGGTCTCTAACAAATCAACCCAGCTTGATGCTCGGCTACTCACTTAGTAGCACTATGACTGAAAATGTTTGCTTCAATTTCATTACACTTGACTTCATTGTTGTTGTTCTGCTATTGACTTGATGTCGATGATGATGGGCTCCTTAATGATCATTTGATGATGATGGGGTGATGATGGAATACGGAATTGGAATAATGAATCGTCAATAAAAATCGATTATGGGATACCGTAGGGGGTACGCTCTCTGTTCTCTTCTCTTCCTGTGCCGGACACTCACTCTTGGAAAAAATCGCCATGTTTTCTTGCTCTCATCCTTGTGAGTAGAATACAATGAAAAGATACATACGTTATGTTTACTCCAATGCATTTTTACTTGAGAATTTTTTCCTCGTCCACTATTTCCAATTATGATTACGTATTTTTTCAGTTTGGGATGATGCATAATGGAATATTAGAATGATGCAATCCGTTTTTTCTCATTTTTCGCCGTGACTTGACAGAAAAGTCTGAAATCAGTCAATAACCGCGCGCTCTGCGCTTGCCTCCGCGATGCCAATCCTGCAAATCATTTTAATGTGAATGATCAATGATCATACACAAGTTAAAGTAAATACATTTAAGCTTTTCATTTGTAGTAGACAAGCGTCAAAAGTCATCTTCTTGTGGCTTATTATGCGTTCTCTTCAAATGAATGTGTAGACTTCAGCACGAAACCAACGCATAATAATAACTTACGTAATAAATAATATCATTTTCTACAAAAAATATAATACCAAACACACGACCTTATAATATCCATCTAGAATATACGTAGATTGTAAATGGTGCAAAAGATTTAAACAAACACTAAAAGATCAGTTCACCACCGCCACATCATACACCACAGATTAGTTTGTACATTGGCGTTGATGACGGCTCTTCTCTTTTGAATGAATGTTTTTCCTATTTGCATACAGTAGTAACAGGTCAAGTGAATTGATCAGTGGGGATTATATATTACGTATTATATTAGCTTTGGATACTATGTCATTGTGTTTGGTGCAGTACGCAACAAAGCTGGGGGAGGAAAAATGAGAATCAAAGTAGCAGTTTTACTTTAAATGCATAATAAACCCAGTGGTCCCGGAGGACCGATCCTTTTTTCTCAAATGCACCATCACCAATATTTGATTTTATTACAATGTGAATCGAATGTAAAAATGATGACAATGATATTGGATCTCTTGTATGTCTTTTCACTCTGTTTGACTGTGTGTGTAGGCTTTGCATTTTTCGGTGGTGGTTTGGTTGGTGATACATACACTGCCACCCTTCCTCCATTTCTCCACCATTTTCCCTTTCGCTTTGCTGGTCCCAAGAGGACAACTTATGCAAAAACCCATACGTATCATTGTTGTATGTATTGTGTATTTGTGCAAGTCCCCTGTTTTTTCCTCTTCTCTTCAGCTCATTTAGCTCGTAACAGGGCGATAACACCACAACAAAAGGGAGAAAAATGCCCAAATAAAAATTCCCAAGGGTGCCACTCCTGCAAAAAGTAAAACCAAACAGAGAGAAAGAAAGAGAGGGACATGTACATATAATATATACCCAACAGCTTTCACAATTTCAGCAGAATATCGCATCATCCTCTTTTTATTCTGATATCCTGCTTCTTATTCTGATATTAAATTGTTATGTTGTTGCAATCACAATTGCATTGCTATTGCTCGTCTCGTCACTTTACTGTGCTAACTGTCTTGTCTATTTTTTTGAAAAAAGGGATGCGGATGCCTTTTGCTTTTAAGCTGTATTAAATTCAAATGGGTAAGGAACAACGGAACGGATATTACTCTCGGTATTTTACTTGTAGGCATATTATTCACTACATGTTACTTTATTTTGGTGGGAAATGGGATAGTTCCACCACCAACGCTACCGCATCGAAGTATCATTTTGATATGATATGCGATAGAGAGACAAAAATATATAAAGATGAGCTGATACTGATATTGTGCTCATACATGTATGGATGGATATGTGTTTAAGTATAAACATTAATCCACAATTTCCCTTTTTTAGTTGGAGATGAGATTTGTGATAATTTGGGTGATGGTGGTGTATAATGGCTAAGGCGTTTTGTTAGAAGCTTTACTGTGATGCGATATTGATGGCAAAATGAATGAAAAATATATAGTATATATCATTCCCTTCCACGTATCCATTTTTCCAGGTCATTTTTATTACCACCATTGCTTCTTCATCATAAATGTGTGGAGGCATCAGCATAGCACCGAGCACCAGAGAGTCAATTCACTTTTCGTTATGCTCCGTTAATTGTTGTATTTTTTGTGCTCCCACAAGTCTTTCTATTTTAATGGTGTGCTTTTAAAAAAACTGGAATAAAAAAACTACAACTGATGCATTACTTTTTTGTGTACCTGATGGTTCTAATGTGAAGGGCTGTACCTAGTCGTTTAAGTTGACTTTTATTCTATATATTTATTTCAAAAAGAGGGGATCTAATTTAGCTATCTAATCTCTCTCTGGTTGGAAGTTGGTTGATGTGGTGCAATGCTCATGTAGATGTATAGAGTATAGAGAATGTGAGTATTTACTGTAGTTTGCCTGTAGTAAAGTGATTAGCATGATAATCATATAGAACGTCATGTGATTAGATACTCATGTGTCTGAGGACCATGTACATAGGAACCGGAAGTGGAGAGCGACGATATGTATATCATAAAGTAGGCATGCTGGCTGACATAGTCACAGTGTGGGGGAAAAACTTGTAGCTTCTGTTGAAAAAATTTGTCACGGTAAAACCACAGAGAGAAAAAACTTCTCATGATATGATATAATATGTATAACAACGTGAGTGAGAGTGAGTATAAGTATATTTGGGTGTTGAGTTTTGTGGTAGAGCAATTGATGCACTTTATTATGGATATTTTCCAGAGTGGAAGCGTAATAATTACCTGCACAAATGTCATCGAAATAAATATCGTAACTACCAAAACGAAACCACACAGGTTTTTTAAGGTAATATCTTTTAAGTAAATGAGGCAATTTATTGGGACGATTTTTTGGGACGTGTTCATACAGTCAACATGTTCTTCATTTTCATTATTTTTTCGTTATTATTACAAGGTAAAAAAAGGTATACACTGTTATGTCGTAGTAGAATGAACGAAGTGAGTAAGCACCTTTTCTTGACAGGAGAGGAAAAAGCTCACCTAACCATTTTTATGGTATTTATCAAATTAAATGGGATAATACTTTTGGTTTATCGTCGTTAGCATACCTGTGGTCTGCTATTTTAGATGAAGGTGAAGAATGAGAAATGGAGAGCGAGAAACATTACGACAACGATGAACGTTACGACACAGCCGAGTAATGCTGTTTCTTTTTACTGAAATGTCCATGTTATTTGGATTGTGGAAGAGGAAAAAACTTGTCCCAGTTAAGTTCCAGTTTTTTATCAGGTTCTACATATCTCCATTCCATATCCCCCTGTAAATGTGCATATCCTTCATCATCCTTGTCGTTCCATGGACAGAATTATGAGACTCATTAAAAAAAAGTCTGCTGAAACAAAGTATTCCTGATGAAATGAATACTCTTCTACAATTCATTTTATTTTGTATTATTTTATTCTCAAAGGTTATTATTTCATTTCTTTTATTTTTTGGGGTGAAATGATACCAAGTCATTGGCATCATCGTCAGTCAACCCTAAACAATCCTGAACCACCAGCATTTTTATCATTTTTTGGATGAACTCTGCAATTCCAGTTGTCATTATGGAGGGTCGTCCATCTCCTCTCTTCTTTTGCTTTGCAAGTGATGAAGAATTACTCGTTTAACCTTTTATATTTGGTTAAGTAAATTCCACTTGGGATTATTGGAGGAACAATGTTGTTGATAATATGATCATCCCTTTTGTCCCAGCGTGCTAGCAAACATAGCAGACAGGGAAAACCAACCAAGCAAAAATGAAAGGGGGAAGTTAATTTTTAAGTAAACCATATGGTAGCTGTACCCACCCAGTCAGTCAGACCATTATATTGTTTGAGATCACGTTCTCCGTTTTTTTTTTTGCTTTCTGTTTGAGTGGATTTTGAACGTTTTTAGTGGAGAAAATTGTGTAATTTTTCTTGTTTGTTTTGCAGAGTTCTTTGATAGTTTGTGAGTAAGTAGTACCCGTAGTAGTGGAGAAAGACCTGCCACAAACACGATCTGATGATCTTATGTGTGATCTGCTGAGCATCAATGCATGTTTGCGGTCAGAAAAGGTTCCCTTTTTATTATTACTGTTTATTCAAGGGTAATTTACTTTGAAGTGGTATGATGGTGGTAACAATACTGATGATAGTGGTGGTACTGGCTCATTAACTATTGAAATGAATGTGCTGATGAAATAAAATGTGAAGTTGTTTTTTAAATGACTCGACTGGTACGGTACGACTTATTATGCATGTGGGCACTTTACTTTTATTGTTTCAGACACTGTTAAATTTTGAACCGAGCTATCTGAAAAATAGATCAATATTTTTTTCAAAAAATTTGAATGTTTATCCATCCATGTCTAAATGGATGAATCCAACTTTTTAATTCTAAATTGGCAACGTGAGCAGATTCAAGATGGTTGGTTAGTTTTCGAAATATTATGCTTTGCAATTTAAATATATGCTAATTAAAGTTTTAAATTCCTTTTATGTAAAAAGTATATGTGTGCATATGATGACCTTGCCCATGGTGTTGAAAACCGTTATTTTGCAAGTTTTATTTTTAATTTTTATTGTTGTTGTTTCTCCTCTTCTTATCTGCATCTGGTTTTTCCTTTTGTCAAAAAAATGAAAAAAATCTTGTGAACTGTGTATACATGTTAATGTACAAATGCAATGGCAAGGCCGATTTCTGGAAGGAGATAATAAACCAGAAATACATATAACTATTCAAAGAAAGACCCGCTTTTTATATAACAAAAGTGTTTTCAAAGATAAAAGAAAATGGCCATCCGAGAGTGAGTGTTTGAACGAGTTAGACAGAAAGACGAACGGAAGGCAAATGAAAAATAAAAATGACCATTTTTATTCTTCACTAAAAGTGCAATTTCAGTAATCGTTCCCTGCTTGCGAGCCTCTGTTTAAATATAAATTATTCCCATTTGTGTACTTTACTTATACTGTCGACAAAGTATATAAATTTATGCCTAGTTTTGTTATAAAAGGACAAGGTGTTATCAAAACATTTTATGCAATGTGAGTTTTTGTGCTTATGTAATGTAGGTATGTATGTACAATGTGCAAATGCAATGAATTTTATTACCAAAGTCATGCTGACGCTCGCCTTATCAAACGCAGCATCCAGCAACCTGATTTGAATACTAATGAGATTTACGTAAGCGAGAGAGAGAGGAAAAAGGAGATCTTTGGTCGGCGAAGGGGAATCAGTCACTCGTCTTGTACTTTTTTGTTACATGTTTCATCAGAATAATCATTGTTTTGTATAGCAAGTACCCATACGATATAAAATGAAACAATTGCACTTCTTATATAAGATGTCTGAGTCTGAGTCTGTAGGTGCTCGTTTACTTTCTTGTTTTATCTTTACGTATGGGCCATTTCAGACAATAATAATTTTTACTCCAATTTCCTGTTGAACTTGATGATGTAAGTGTGAGCTAAATAAAACTACCGAAAAAATGTAAACAGCTGCTCATCTCCTAGTTTTTATTGTAGGGAACCCCAAGTTAACTTTAATTGTTGAAATGTACGTTCCTTCTTTACTTCCTTCCTTACTTGAAAAAAATAACATTGTTAGTTTGACTTTTATTGCCATCCAAAGAATTCTTATTTTTCCGGTAAATTGCCCGTTGAGACTAATTAAAAATGAGAGACGAGCTTGTAAAGGCAAAATGTTTGGCATGACTTTTACTACAATTTAATTCCAATTTCTCTTACATTTATTTCATAACATCTTTATAGTAAACCCAACGGACCAGTTACATAATCAAACCAGTAAATTCTCATTCATTTCGAAATCGTTTTCAGTTCCCAGAAAATTCCTTAATTCAATTGAAGCGTTTAAAATTGATCTTGTGTAATGGGTACTGACTTTTTGGCTGGCTATGTCGTACGTTTACTTGTACATCAGCTATGCAAATGCAAATAGAGGAAATTGAGAAAGCAATTAAACTAACATTTTATTTCCTAAAAATATGTATGTATGTACGCTCTTGCTACAACTCCTGCTAATGCTCCTGCTGTGTTGCTGCTCTTATTCTAATGCAGTTTCTATGTTGAGCTTGATTGGATCATTTTAAAAGGAATTTGCAAACATGTATAATGTAACCAGCTTGCTGAAAGCTGACTAAAATGTACCACATCCAACTCTGGACTGGAATATGAAAAATAAAGTAATTTTTTAATTGAATGGAACACACAAGAGTGAACACGATGACGGTCGATGTGCTCACAGTTTGCAGTAATCACCAGTCAAGTTTCTGCATTGAAATAGAACATGAAAATAGAAAAACAACTTATAATAGCAAAAACGCGATAATAGTGCACTGTTGGTGCTGATTTTATATACAAGAATTCCCCATGTACATTTTGCACACTTTTTTAAAGTTCCCCATCCATCTACACTCCACACTGTGAGAAATCTACAGGTAGAAATGGCAATTTCAAGTTATTTTTTTATCCGACACTTTTTGTAGTCATCATCATTGTAGTCGGGTAAAAAGCCAAAGAGTTAAAAAGCTACAATAAACATTAAATTTCAATCTAACCCCAGAGAAGAGAGTTGAATCTTCTTTTTCTCTGTTGAATGCATATTTCACGGAAATACCTATTTTGTCTGACGTTACGTTTTTATGTATTATAGCTTTTTGCATATAAAGGCAATAAAAAAGTAATAAAAGCCAAGTGGAAACACTTTAATAGCTAAATAGTCGTTCACTCCTACACCACTATCATTAAACCGGATATACCCTCTTCTGTTTTTTAACCTGTCAAAGGTGCAATATAACGATGATGATAATAATAGCATGTGCACTGCAAACAAATACCCATCCATCAATCAAACTGTTTTTATCATCTACTTCTCTTCTCTCTTGAGAGACTCTTCAAACTAAATGAAAAATGACTTATCGATACATTGCATCAAATAAACACTATAGATTGAGTGCACTATGAATTGCAATGCGGCTGCGGCATAAAAAATAAAGTGCCACTTTTCATTTTAAATGTGACCAATTAGTGGAATCAAAGATAAAAAAATAGAAATGAAAACAATGCCGAACAAAATCAATTACCACACTTATCCATCTAAAAATTACCTTTCCTTGCCAATGTATATTTTTATCTTCTTTGTTTGCCTGATTTACATGAATATTTTTCAATTAGTATTTTATCCTGCCTTCTCTTACATCGACATTTGTTCCCTTTTTTATTATACTCGTCAAAAAAATAATTTACTAGAAATGTATTTTGAAAAAAAATATCTGCATTACGTGTGTCTCTAGTTGTATGATATATAATGCAATCGTGCACAAGAATGTAAAAAATGTAATTTGCTTTTTTATATCAACGTGTTACAGCAAATGGAGAAAGGTTGTAAAAATCCATATCTATGCCTTACGTCAAGAGTATGAAATAAAGACGAAGTGTGGATTAATAATAATAAATGTTTTATTACATTTTTTGTCTGTGAATACACAGTAGCAAAAAAGTAGACAAAACAGAGAATAAATGAGCCTTTTTTGCAAAATGTGTAACTTAAGTAAGTAAATAATTTTGTATCTCATTTCATCCCACATATCCCTTGTTACAATGTACGTAGTTATTATAATGATATCAGGATGATGATATTATGATGAATACAACTGGATTTTTATCAGCATAAAAATGCAAAAAGGTAAGTAAGTACAATATAATGGGCTTGCGAAGAAGTCGGTGACGGTATAATAAGAAGTGAGTGAGGTGATTTATGTTTAGGATTTTGAGACGACGGGAACAATAAGATAGATGTAAATAGAATACGTATTACACAGTCTGTACAAAAATTGTTACGTTAAATCATCAAGAAAGCCAAGCCATAAGCCAGGTATGCAAGTAAACGTCCAAGTCCAAACACTTAAAGTTTCACGTGGTTCGTGCATCTTTTGAATGAATGAATGAATCATTTTGATGATCATCTTCATCATCATCAAGAAACGATAATGAAAATGTTTTTGCTACTTCTCTTCTAAGATATATTGTTGCTGAGGTTGTTCTAATGATTGTGATGGTGGTAAGGTAAGGTGAACGAGTAGAAGTTGGAAATATATTGTATTGCCCACTTCTGATGATTTCCCATTCAAAAAACAAAACCAGCAAGTCTAAGCATTGGTGTGAGAGAGACGGGACGGACACAATAAGAAAAACGAGAAAAGTAAGAAAAAAAGATAGATAAGATATGAAGATAGTTCTCTTGGTAGGTAAAGGTACACCATAATTTTTCTACCTTGTTACACTGCTAGTTAATCAGTGCTTTTCCATCAATTATTACTATTTCCTCAGAACTCACTCAACAGCAGTAGAAGGATTAAAATGAGAATGAATTGCCTTCTTGATGCCGCGCTTTGAGGTAGAAGGAGTGTGATGGTAAATGGCTAGCTATAATGTTCTCTGTAGAGTTGTGATAAGAAAAAAAAATGTGTTCATTCACAATAACGAACGAATGAAATAAAATACAACTCTACAACGACGAATGATTCACAAAGATTACTGGTTATCAGTACAATGGCACATCTCGGCTTCTGTCTATGTCCATAAAAATGATAAAGATAAGAATATGTATACGTGCTTATACAGCAATTATATATTCCATTCCAACAGGTTGTAAGTTGTAACGCTAACACAACACCTGAGAAACTGATAAAAGGATTATTTAAGATGGAGATGATGAGCTAGAGATGAGATGAGATGATGATCGGGTGATGCATCGCAAAAATGATCTAGTTCATCCTGCCGCACAGCCGTGCTAACAATTAAGTAGAAAAGTAGAAAGAGTTAAGTAAATAATGTGATCATGTGTCGCTCTGATTTTTTGGACAAGTTTGTTGAACAGAAATTTTCAGGTGCAATTATTGCGAGAAATTTAAGTCTTGATTTATCGCATGTAACCAACAATCACACACATGTGATGTGATACTTACTCTCGTATCATTTTAATGAATGAAATGTAACTTTTTTTCTTTGATTTTGTGTCTTGTGGTGAGCTTGTTGTTAGTGTCCGTGTAACTTCCATTTTATCTTTATATGGTAGACATGAACATGATCCTTTCATTGGATACCATGAGTGTATGTATTTATCTAATCTGGATACAAGCGCAACGACCACATTTTCTTTGTTTTTCCTTTTTTAACCTGCTCATCATGTGTTTAAGGATAAGGAAACAAAGTCCAAATACTTATTCAAATCTTTCTATAAGAATATAAGAATTAGACACCTATAGTGGGATGGGATATGGGATAAATCATCTAAATATATACTTCTTAGAAAATGAATAGCAAGCACATGATTTTATGGTGGTAAGTTACTTTTTTAGCGTTTTATTACCATCTCCATCTCACCTGCCTGCACCTGCCCAATGCATTCCATTATGCATAATATCGTTTGATTTGACGATAAGCATAGAGATACATAACATAACCATATACCTACTAATGAGTTGAAAAGATGGGGATTTTGATGGAGTGTTTCAGTCATTAGTTATGCTTATTTGAGGAGTAAAGGTGTTGCTGATGTGCGTCGCATGCGTAGCTAATGGAATCAACCAACCCGTGTCAATCATTTTGATGCAATGATTAGAAAAACAGAAGTAGAAAAGGATGATGATCAACTACATCTCTTCTTCACCAGCAAACATGTACCATGTACGTTTTTAGTCGAGACCGTGCAAAAAAGGCATTGGGTAAAAAAGTTAAATATGGAATTTCCGATAAGATGTAATGTATTCTCTTGTTGTACATATTCTAGTGAACTATGAATGGATATAAAGCTAGCAACTACATTTTTTATTATTCTACTTTCAACAAAACTTGCATAATTCTAGCGATATTAATTGTCCATGTGTGAGGTGAAGGAAACTACCTGTCCATTTCTTACACAATTTTCACTCTTATGATAGTAATTTGCTGCGAACTTCCCCCAAAACGAACGAAACGGATCATTAAAAGGTAGTGTGATAAGAAAATTATGGTTATCATCTTCCCGTCCTACAAAAAGACACCTTAACAAGGTGGGATTTCGTAAATTCCCCTTTTATTATTTTCTCCCCGATGAGTTTGATAAGAAATCAAGCAAATTTAATATAAAATTTTTATATTCATTTCCCTCTTTTCTCCCAAAAAATAACGAAGCAAAAACGTAGAATTAACTAGTAAAGTGAATTGCACAATTTTTAAAATAACAGTATGGCTTAAAAAATTTAACTTGAAAATGGAAATTAAACGATTTTGATATGATAACTGCTATCAGCTCTTTTTAAAACTGCGAACATCCTCTTTCCTCTTCTAATTCATCTTTGTTTCAAAGAAACACTTTTATGACTATGTATGGATGTAAGTAAAAGTAGCATTGTCTTGTCGTATGTACTTTATCGTACATATTCATACGTCAGTAATTGTAAGTTTTAATCCTTTTTTACTTTCAATCTAGATTTGGCCGTAAAACGGTCAAATCTACGATCTGATCTTGATGGTGTTCAATGTGATGATGACGACGAACTCTCTCTCTCATTTACTCTCTATGGTCCATCAAGTGAAAATATCAGAGGAGACCTGAGAGAGAGCAGACATCATCAAAGACAAGATTCGGTTGGATGATCATCTCTTACCACCATCTTGCTCGTCTTTTTTTATCCATCTCTTTGCGCAAAACATACCATATTACTACATAGTGTAATGTATGTGTGATATGTATCCTTCTATCAAAAGTAGCATCAATATCATTATTATTTTTATCTGAACTGAAACTGAAGCCGTTTTCACATTTTAATTCTCAACTTTTATCGCAACGTCGTCGTCAATTCAATAAAACAGAAGAAAAGAAAATGAAGGGAAATGTGTGCTCTTCTTCTGCTGATTCCATTAAAATCATTACAACATACACTTAAAGTTTGTTCATTTCTTTTCAGATAATAATAAAAATATCTCATTATTCAATCTTCCAAAAAAAAGTTTTTATACTTCTTTGATTATCTCTCAGTTCTACAGGAAGTACTTCTAATATTTTGGTGGTTGTTTCTGCTATCTGTTATGTTACTACATAATACACATTCTTGTGATAATACATATTATGCATATGGCATATATGATATGATGGCTGCTAACCACTCTTGGCAAATCTATCAGCTTAGTTTTAAAAAAATAGAGTTCACCTTCACCTGAAATCATTGCTTTTTGAGTAAAAGGAAAAGTAACAAGAAATGATAATAATTATTTCATGATTAGTTACGGTGATAGTAACTGATAGTGGGAAAAAGGTATGCATATTATAAATGTAGCAGTCAAACCGTAAAAAGTTTTATCATGTTTTTTAAGCAACATAACAGGTAACAAGTATGGTGTAAAATGTCTAACTTTTTGACTGGAGATGAGATAATTGATATTAAAGAAAGGGAAATGAAAACACAAAATAAAACAATTTACTTTTGTTTAAACTCGTAAAGTGTCCATTTGCCAAAATATGTTCATGACATAATATACTTAAAAGAAGAAGGAATTACACATAATTGAAAAAATTTAGGAAAATTTAAAATAATAAAAATGTTTCATCTTTTGGCACGCGTTTCTTTTTGAATATCTGACATTGAAATCTGAATCTGAGTAGGAGCATGGTAGGTGGCATCTGATAGTACACAGTAGCATTTTAATTTTAATACCTAGAGCCAAATAATGATATTTAATTCAAGTACAGACAAATCTGTAATAATAAGGTACGGTTTGAAACGGAAATCGGATACAACAAGCAAAGTGGCAAACTCGCCCGCATATCCATCAAGGGACCACGTCTGGTGTATGTAAAAATCTGACAAGTCACTTTCCTAACATCAGAAGCTAATAAGGAAACAAGCTCAATAGTCTATGAGAAGACCACCAACAAACATGCATGTTAATTATTCATGAATTGAAGTAGTAACGGTCAGTAATTATAACATGTATACTTTGTATAGAGACAATGTGGTGGTTATTTACGCTCTACTGTACTATTAACGGTCTAGTTTTGTCCCTCTTCTGTCTGCTACTTTGTTTCTGTTACATTTTCTCTGTGTGACGACCAAAGTAGACACGGTAAAAAAAACTCTCTTATTCTTTTAATTAATTCATGTGTACATAAACATCTACCTAGAAATTAAAAATGAGAGGTGAACCGGAGCTAATGAATGAATGAGCAGAGTCAGAGTCAACCTAGAAGAAAAACAAACAGAAAATGTACAGTAGTCAGTAGTTAGCTCAAGAGCCTAGTTCAATTCCCTTGTTCTCAGGCTTGCTCTACTTTTCTCATTTGCATAATTCCCTTGTTCTCACTCAAAACCCATCATCCATCTCTAAAAATATTCATCAAGATAATAAAAAAGACTATCTGAACAGAAGGCAAGAAGATAGATCTGCTGATCTTGATGATCCGCTCTCATAATTTCTTCATTCCATTCATTTTGCATATCGTTATAATAATACCTTGTTTCCTCTTCTCCTCATTCCAACCACTTGCTACACGATAAATGTAATTAGCACTGTTATATTATTATTTCCACTGTAAATCTTCCAAATCTGCATATATTTTTTTATTAATTTCTCATTTGCATTCCAATTTTCATAATTTACCTCCTGTGTAAATTACCATTGTAAAAAATTACAACAGTCTTAAATAGTTTTGGTATTAAAGTGACGTTTCCATTCTCACAGTCTAATCCCCACTCATTCTACAATGCACTGCATTGGTCACACGTCCAACGTCTCACGCCTTCCATCTAAGCATAACTAAACCATAAATATTTACAACAGTCTTTTTTAATACCTTTGCTTTACCAGATAATTTAATTATAAGAAAAAGGGGGATCATAATCAGAAATTTTCATCTTTATCGTTTCATATTTTTATTTTCATTTTTTTCACAAGACTGATGATGATCATTCGCCATCTCATCTGATCATCAGCACAGCAGATCAAGACCTTATCACGGAAGTGAACCGTCATCTTCAGTGACAAGCCTCCTTTTCAGTTTTGAAAGGGAATGGAAACTGATCTGAAAATATGAAGGAGTAAATATAATCAGACCAACACACATGTCAAGTTCCATCATAATAATATAATATTATACATTTTAAAAAACTCTTTTGTTATGTGAGCATTGTATTTGTATCATCAAACTTGGTGAAAAATACCACTTTTTTGTTATTAAAAAGAGTAACAAAACTAGCTCAAATGACTAGTGTGGTGAATAGGTAGGTAGTATAATAATTTAATTCCTTCCTTCTCAATTTTTATTATTATTGCACAGCATATTATTCCACACTTCTTACTTTTTTATCTCAAAAAACAACAAAACCACACAAAAGCTTTTATATACAAAGTATAGTTGATGGAAAATAGGGAGAGAAAGAGCTATTTGTAAATTAGTTTTAATCACTTTGACCAACCTTTTGATTATATACTAGCATGAATGCATGTAAATACGTTTTGTGGTTAAAGTAAAATATATAATATCGTCTTCTCATCTTGATTTACCTATGATGATGATGATGATTGAGGTGTAGCTTTAGTTAGTGTACTGTATACTATGTGTACTTTAGTAACACATTTAGTTACACTACCACAACCACACAGCCCCATCACCTCACCTCCTCCTCCACCAACACTACCACCATTAAAAATGGTGAAAAATATAATGGGAAGTTATAATGATGCTTTTAATGGCATCCGAGTGTACACTCCTCTATACTCTTTACTTGCTACAATGGATTGATAGTGTCGATCATTTTCCAAGATAAACTTGTCCCCTGTGTTATAAAATAACAACCTATTTTTACTTCAGTCTCAGTCAGTGTACTTCTCCATCATCCATATTTTTTTCCACTACCATCCCACTAATTTGATTTGATTTGACTGTTTGATTACCACCAGACTAACCAAATGCATTATTATTATACACCTTGATGCTAAAAAGTCAATGAAAACTTTTTGAGTTTTTTTTTAGCCTTTTTACTCTCTCCCTTTTCTCCTATTCTCCAGTTTTTTGGTTAAAAGAGCATTTTGTGATTTAAAGAGTAGTAGGTGTGTAGAGAGAGGTGATATGTTAGCAGAGCAGTAGAGAGGAAGCAACTAGAAAATTAATTTAATTCCATTTTTACTCCTTTTGAAGCTTCCGGTAGTGTTGTTTATCGCTTCTCTCATTCCCGTCATCATTGTTCCGACTAATTTTTCAAAACCTTTTGTTTTACGAGATTGTGTATATGCCACATTCATGTATAGGAAAACAAGTATATATTTTCACACATTTGTTAGGACCACAGTGGAAATTAGTAGACGCATTAAAAAGAGTGACCAATAATAAGGACGAATGTTTTTGTTGGAGCTGAATAGTTTGGTGTGGTTTGTAGTAGCGAAAAAACTTGTGTTATTGCAGCAGTAGCAATATGCAATGCACACCCTGAAAACAAAAAAAAAATAGTAAGCGATAAAAAAATTGTTGGAAAACGCCCATTCTAATAGTACAGAGGGATGATGGTGATGATTATTACAGGTATACACTACGCCCATTTTCTGTAGAAAATCCCTGCATATTAGTAACAAGCCCAACACAGAGAGAGAGAACAGCAGCAAAAGTCTTTTTTGTCAAACCAGTAAAAAAATGCTGTGGTCAGGCCAGGCCAAAAAGCCAAGTCAGGTCACTTTACTTTTTTTGTAGGGAAATACAATAAGCCTGACTTAAGTACTTTGACTGAACAAATAAAATAGTCGATATTATTATTAAGTATTACCATTATTGAAAAAATATAGGAACAACTGCCAAACTATAAATCTTTCTGTGTTTTTGTTTCTGTTCTTTTTTTGTTGAAGATGATGATCATGATGACTCTACATAGTAACTTGGCTGCTGTAAACATTGTACGCATTTTATCAGTTGGCATTCATCTCTATTTTTTCTTCTTCTTCATCTAATTTTTTCCTCTTTCCGAAAACGATGATGATGAGAATGATCGGATGGATGCGTGGATGGATACACCAATATCCAAGTCAAAAAAGAAAAGCAAATAGGCAGCAGCCTGCAGATGATGATGACCAGCAGCAGCAGCACCACCAAATATTTAAGAAGACCAGGAAGCAGAACAGATAGAGAATGAAAAGAAATAAATGAGCAAATTAGAATTTTTCCAAGAGAATTTTTCCTTTGGAAAAATAACAAACCAATCAAGTAAAGGTGTGTTGTGTTGTTGTCCTGTCCTCTTGTTAACTTTTTCTGTTGTAACATGTCATCATCATCCTGTTGATTGCCATGCGATCTTCTTTTTTTTCTATATGGCTGGAATGGAATGAAGAAGCTTATAGACTTTAAGTATTAACGCATAACATATGTACATACCTACTTATAAAGCAAAGTGCTCTCTGTGTGCAAAGTATTTATTGTCTGACTGATGATGATGGTGGTGTGGTGTGTAGGTATTTTCTCACCATCTTCATCTCTTGTCGTTTGTTCTCAGTGTGGCTTTTTAAAACATGTGACGGTGTTGATGATGATGGTGAAAATGATGAAAATTCGTGATAAATACTTGTTAGTAAAGTATGCGAGCAAGAAGCAAAATAGGTAGGCACGCAAGTTAATTCAACCGACAAGCACACGGTTACATGTATATACGCATGCATACTCAAGAATTTTTTTGTTTCTTGTGTCTTTTGGTGTGTATGATTTTTGTGTGTTTTTTATTATTTTTTGTTTGTACTGCATTTTCTCCCTCGTCTGTACTTGTGTTTTCTTCCTTTCCCTGCTTACTCTCTCCACCAAGTCTTGTTGTTATTTGTTATTAGGTAAGATGTTATCCAAATTGAAATCTTTTGGGACATGGCCCACTAACTAGAAAAAAAGTTTACATGCATAGTTGTGTGTGCTATAGTAAATTTACAATCTACAAACTAACAGAATGAAAAAAAAACAAGCTCCATCAACAAAAACAGCATCAGCATTCATTTATATTCTTATATACCCTGTCATAAGAGTTCAACAGCTACTTGGCTTATAACTTGCTTTTGATCTTTTTTCACATTTCTGTATTCCTGTTACTCCAACAATTGCACTGATTTCCCATTAACGCAAAATGTAACAGCGAGAGAAAATGAATACATGACTTATTACTACAGAAAGGTTTCTGGTGAAAAAAGAAGTTTTTTTTCATTGCAACTCTTCTAATGGGAATGAGAAATCGTCCTGTAAATCTTTTAATTTTTTAAGGGAAGCTAGCCAAGCGACGTAGGAAAGGAAAATGCGGATAAAAAATAAGAAAAAATACGCACAAATGAGTTTCAGATACATCCTTTGATTAGGTACACGTACACCCACTCCTCACTCTTGTTCTTTCTCAGAAGAGGTGAAACCTTAAGAGTGTTATTTTCTGTTGCGGTTTCTGAACTTATTGTTTTAAATGACAAAGTAATGGGATAATGGGAAATCTTTAATGAATTCAGGTTGAGCCAAGTTTTTTTCTTTATACAATCACATTTTAATGTTTAAAATATATTTAAATGTCTATTATTTGTGTGAATGTGGACATGATGATAAATGCTTTGAAAAGTAAAAGCGTAAAAAACGAAAAACGAAAAGCTTAAAAGAGAACCTAAAGGACATGGCAGTGGTTGACACACTGTGATAAAACAACCATATATTGTATATGTGTATAATTGTAATCATTATCATTGAAAAATAAAAAT
>JAQFXM010002377.1:0-25082 GCA_034693345.1 Entomobrya multifasciata
AATAGAAATATTAACTCTGCTGCTACTCTACTTCCTATGTGCCAGACTCTCAAAACCAGACTGGCTTGGGATGGGGACTGATGCGCTGGTGTAGTTGACTGAGGGAATGGACTTCACGCTGAGCATCAAGTTCAGTTGCCTCTCACTCGAGATAACCATAGTGGGATTGTGGTAATAGTACGGAATCAAGTAGGGGGCTACTTGAGAACGCTACATATGGTACCATACCTGATTGCAAATAGCATGACTAGAATTTATAAACGAAACAATTTGTATGGTATCATGTTTTTTTTCAAAATGCATATTTTGTCAAATAAAATAAGCTACCGTACATTCTTGAAATAAGGATAATGATAACCTTTTAATTGCAAGAAATAGATTCTGGCATTTGTAATTTTCGTTAAAAACAAGTTCTGAGCGATATCAAAGATTTCTGTATGTCTTAATGTATATCAAATTTCATCGACAAATTTAAAGTTTATTTATACGACTTACCGACAATCAAAACAATTATTAAGTAAAGAGCTCATGAAACGTTTTTGGTTCCACAAAATGTGAGTGAAATAAATGCTCTAATTGCTAGAGAGAGAGAGAGCTCGATTAACAAAAGTGTCCACATCACAAGTCTTTGGTCACGAGCAGTTTGGATGGTAAAAAGAAAACATAATTCAATATAAACTAAAATGCAGCTCTTTTATGCAAATGACTTTAATTTGAAATGTCATTTAAGCGGTTATTTTAAAACGAATCTGACGTTGTTGCAATTAAATGAAAATATTCTGGAAAGTATGAAATAATTTGGTTAATGAATGTAAATCTTTTACCTTTAACTCATGTTTATTGCTGAATCATTTGCTGTGTTCAGATTAAAGTACTGAATAAATCGTTGTTTCATGAACCACTTATGAAACCAACTTATTAATTAAACTGGTTTTAAAACATGTTGCAATGAAAATTTGTCTAGTTATTATAACATTTTAAAAGACTAAATGGACTGATTTGGTGAATCATAAACGTTACTGTTCTGGTATATTGACATTTTGTATTTGTATTTGTAAGTCTTTATTGCAAACTCCGAATAAAAATTGATTACAATTTATAGAGTTCATATAGGTAGGCCAATTTATACATAACAAATAGTATGAGAATCAATGGTACAATTTACAATACAAATATTACATAATACATAATAAGCCTCGCCTGAGTCCAGCCCGCATCTCTCGTCAATAGAGGGACCGGCTTCGGGCTCATCCACGAGGATAACATTACAATTTAATAATTATATTTGTGTCACTTTCACCACCAAGAAGAAGCTTTCTCCATTGAGAGAAAATTGAGAAGTTAACAAAAGCGAGTGAATTGTATATAGCACTTATAATTGAATTATCACTTGCACTAATACGAACAAGTAAAGAAAATGCTGCTTTTCTGCTTCTCCCAACGAAGTCGTCTGTTCTGTTTTTGGCAAACATTATGGAAGCATGACTATCTCTTCTATAACCGAAAAAGATGCGAAAAGCGTCATTATACGCCACTTGCACTTTTTTAATGCAGCCAGCTTTCACTGGGCACCACAAGCTTTGACAGTAGAGAGACCCAAGATAATTGTCAAAGAGATACTTTTTTACAGAATTACTACAAAGTTTAAATCTGCTTGCCAATAGGTTCGCACGTGTATAAATTTCTCGCCTTCGACGCTGCAGCTCCAACTCGTCCCGACTCCAACAGCTAACATCATAACCCAAATAACGCACCGTTTCACTCCACTTTAACTTAACATTACAAAACGTAATTTCGGGATAGCTTATGTTATCAGCTTGTGGAATGAAAGCTTGAAGTGCTGTCTTTGAAGGGTTAAATGTCAAGTTGTGGTCAGCAGCGTACTCTTCACAAATATTTAGTAACTCTTTGAGGGCAGATATGGAAGAAGCTAACAGACAATAATCATCAGCATAGGCCAAATGATTAGTAATAGTGCTACCAATATGACAGCCCACACCAGTACCATTTAACTGCACGCTTAAATTATCCATATATACGGTGAAGCACAGGGCGGAACTGACACCGCCCTGGCGGACGCTGTTGCGTACAGGAAACGCTGAGGAGAAGGAGTTGCCCCATTTCACAACAAAGAATTGATTCCGGAACCAAAAATGCATAATTGATATTATAAAGTAATTGATCCCTCTTTCAATTAGCTTCCGAAGTAGGGTCCAGTGATTCACCATGTCGAACGCTTTGGTGGCGTCGAGATATGCAACGTATACAGGGGTGTCGTTGCGCATGTAATGGTGAGCCACTTGCTTCAGAGCAAATACAGCCATTTCAGTGCCCACTCCTTTTTTGTATCCGAATTGATTTTGGGATGTATTCATATGTTGATTACATTGCAGTAAAATAACTTTCTCCAATACTTTACTGATTATTCTAGCAATCGCAATTGGACGATAATTTGCCATTTTTGATTTATCTAGCGTGGATTTTTTGAGTATCGGTACAATTTGAACTTCCATAAGTTTTTGACGTAGGAAACTATGATTTATACAACTACTAAAGAAATGAGCGAGTAGAGGAATAATAGCACTTCCACTATATTTTAGTGATTCAGCACACAAGCCATTGGACCCGGTTGATTTGCCAGTAGTTAGGCTTTTTATAGCATCATAAACATGATCATCAGTCATTGCACATTTTGCAATCCCATGTCGATTACCTAAATACTTTTCAACAAAGCACTTGTTCCTTTCATCGTCATTACAATTAAATG
This sequence comes from Entomobrya multifasciata, assembly GCA_034693345.1. Classification (NCBI taxonomy): domain Eukaryota; kingdom Metazoa; phylum Arthropoda; class Collembola; order Entomobryomorpha; family Entomobryidae; genus Entomobrya; species Entomobrya multifasciata. The sequence continues at coordinate 2,768 of JAQFXM010002377.1, forward strand.
TAGACTTGTAATGATTCATCCATAGCTCACTTATCTCCATTGGATCAGACAAAGATTCCAGAGAGATTGTGTTTGATTTGGATTTACTTGAGCTGTCAATAGACTTTATTATCTTCCAGAATTTATAGAAGTCCCGACCCTTGTATTGTGTAGCAAGATTGTCACGTATTTTTGTGTTACGTTCCCGTCGACATTTTTTCAACGCCTTTCTAAATGCCACTCTCGAGAACTTAAGTATTTCAAACAACTTTATGTCAGATCTGCCACTATCAACCCAATTTTGGTAATCAGTTTTGTATTTGACATAAAGATTTTTTACATCGGTGTTCCATCCAGGGATGAATTTTGTACCTTTTATTTTCACCAGTTTCTTTTGCTTTTCCATACCCACATTTTGGGAGTCCTTGATGATACTTATGAGCTGATCATAGAAGGAGTCAATCATTATGCAACAATTCACATTTCTACACTCACTGCTAGTGCACAGACTGACAGAATCACAGAAATCACACAGCCTTTTTTGTGTAATTTTTGTGAAGAGATTCTTGTACTTATTCGATAAGTCTTGCCATTTAAAAATAGTTTGAATAGACGGAGAACTATTAGATAAGGGAGTGGCTTGTATTTTAATATCCACATCTACTGACAGTGGCAAGTGGTCACTAGGATTGGTAGTATTCATGACGCTACAACTTACAGTATTTAGTTAAGACGACACGAGAAAGTGGTCAGGCCAACTAATATGCCCTTGTCCTTTACTGCAAAAAGTATATGTATTTGCTGGCAGCATATTGAAATCCGCAATTATGATACCATTTTCTTCACAAGTTATTTTTAATTCACTAAACTTTTTCTGAGTGGGAGACAAATTAAAGTCGCCACCAATTACAACTGGACCATCATGTATTTCAACAATAGCTTCAATTTTTGCAATATATTCTGTTAAGAGATCATCGTTAGTATGAGAATTCACAGGAAAGTACACATTCAGAAGCAGCACTTCCTCTGCACCAGTGCAAACAGTAATTCCTTGCACTCTTAAATTATCACTACTCCATTTTTTAATTTGATTGTGATACTGCTTTTTATAATAAATAGCAAGACCGCCATATGGCCTACCACGTAATGCAGTGTGACTAGATGGCATAGCACTTTGGTTAAAATAACAGAAATTATTATTAAGATAACTTAGTTCATTGTCCTCAAACTCGTGCAACCGTGTTTCTTGGAGTAAGATAAAATCATATTCCTTCATAATTGGTAGAAGCCAGTTCCCATTCGTCTTAAAGCCATGACAGTTCCAAGAGAGAATCTTCTTGATTTATTGTTTGAAAAAATTTCCGCTCGGGTGTTTCCCAAACGTACGTGTCATTATAAATGGTCGCACCATCACATCTTTAGGCCAGTTTTCAGGCTTCAAAATATCTCCTTTATCGAGATTTGATTTATCTAGCACTATTTTCCATGAAGTGTACGTGTCATACTTCGCTTTAATCGACTCAATAGACATGACATTCCATTTCCGCTTGTCGACTAGATAAGATTTTATAGCATCTGCCGTTGTTGTGGCGCTACACCTTGTAACAAAAAGCCTGATTGGTTTTACACTTGACGACTTAAGGTCATCACAATCATCACTACCTACTACTGGTTGTTTCCTTTTACGTGTCTTTTTTGGCACAACTTTCCAAGAAGGTGATGGTAGTGAATTAACCACTTGTTCTTCTTCGTTTATCTCTGTATTTGGTGTCATTGGTAGTTTAAATCTATTAATAGGCTTCTCATGCTGGTGACGCTGATTTGTTACAGGATGGTTCAGGTTTGTTGGTCGAGAAGTGATCGTGGGGTTTGACTTAACTACATTATTAAATGATAGGACGTGTCCCATATCCTTTGAAATTGAGGGGGTACCAAGTGAATTGGAGCCTGTATCCAAGCCTGTATCATTTATGGAGCTTATTATGGAGCTCATTTTATCATTTATTTCACTGATTGTTGGAATGAGCGTTTCAAGGTACTGAAGCTTGTCTCTTAACCTGCTTACTTCATCTCGCAGTTGTATTTCATCACCGAGCCCTCCATAAACTCTACAAATTCTGGAGATATCGCAGACGACAAAAGGGACAGACTTTCCTTTAAAGTCAATCTGTCTGAGAACCTCAATAATGTTTTTCACGTCAGTGGCTTTTGCATCATCTTTATCACTTTTTGCAGAGCGCCGTGATATTTTAATTTTTAGATCAGGTTTGCTATTTAAATAAGCAGCCAATGATTCATGAGCATTAATCACTTCTTCATCTTTATAAAATCGAGTAAAACTCGGGATAATATCCGGGGTCAATTTTCCAGTATCAATGGCGTGCCAACCAGAAGAGAGCAGGTTGTCAGGGATTAAAACTAAGTTTGTCCCCTCCATGTCAATATCACTTTTTTCAGTGTCGTCATCTGTACATCTATATTTTTCCGTCATTCAACTTGATAAACAAACTCAGAACATGGATAGGATAGGATCACAAACTATGTTCTGTCAATGCTATAAACAGTTCAAGCTGATTGAGCAACAGTTGCTTTTTTAAAAGCACTGATTTCTCAGTAACTATTCACATATTTAACAATAACAAATAGTCAGTTTGTAGCTACTAATCCACTGACTTAGATTATCGCATTGTAAATTTTTTATTTCACGTTTTAAATATTTAAAATATTTTAAAATGTAAAAACATTGGCCACAGTATAAAAATTATACGTCTGCTCTGCTATGATGCTATATATTATGTCATATATGCTATATATTATTGAAAGTCATTATCAGTTGATAGACCACTTCTTCAGTTATTTGATAAAAGAAAATAGCAGCTTGTCCGAGACAATTGTATACATATATGCTAGCTTCATATTCATGACTTAAACACACATACTTTTGATCAAACTATCAAAAATTGGTTTATTTTGTTCAACGAGCGTCTCAATATATTTTTTTTAAAGTTAAGTTTTTCATGTGGTGATCAATTTACTATAAAATGAACAGCTAGCTAATAGTAAGAAACGAACAACGACAGAAGAATTACGCAAGAAAATCAATAATTGATGTAGTCGAGTAAATACTTTCCAAAGCATATAAATATTTTAATACTTTTACGAAAATTTAAGCTTAACGTCAGACTTGCTAACATCATCAGCGTTAATACTTTACAATCAACCTAAGCATAAAAACAATGACTTCGAACAGAAATAAAATTGCAACCCCACTTGTGGAGCAAGCTTCCAAATTCCATGGACAATTATTTCAAAATTTATACGCCTATCCTTTAAGTATATCTGTTAAAAGTGGAAAAATTTCTGTGAAAATAGATAATTTCTTACAGCTGAAATATGTACCATTCCTTACAGCTCTTTTGATAATCACTGGCATATTTGGCTTAGGATCTTGTGTATTTATTCCGTTCTTCAAACTCTTTCAACGAACTGCAGAAGTCAATGTCATCGAATTAATTTTCTGTGTTTGCTTGGGATCATACGCAGTTCTTGAATTAGGAACATATCTAACATACTGTGGAGCCACAGAAGTTGAAATTTTGGCTAATCAGCTATTCGCCATTGAACAAATTTGTAAGTTGATACATTTAAGTAAATTTGTGTTTCAGTTCATTATATACAGGTTCATTATATGTAGACTCACTTTCATATTTTAATTACAGATTATAAGTTTGGAAATCAAAAATCAAATGACTGGATAGGAATATTTCTGCTATTGTCGAACCTGTCATACATTCCAGTTATCGTAATATTTCCAATTGTTGGGATTATATCAGAGTTGGATCCTTTCTTCTACGTTTTCGAACTTTTGCTGCCATCACGCTATGAACGGAGCTTAACATTTATCCTGCTAGTTCCTATCATCAGACTTTTGCTCGGGTTTATTTGTGTTTTTGAATTTGCACGCTTTATTTCATGTCTCATATTTCTATGCATAGCTATCGTGTTTACAATTGCCAACTGTCTTCGACAAGTTATCGTTCAGTCAAACATTTTGGAAAGTTTTACACACCAACGATACATTCAACTACGAATTATTTTAAAAACAGCAGACTATTTTATGCGCCATGTTTTAATGTTGCTTATGATTTGTGCTCAAGTTTTAATTATTACGATGTGGTGGACCGTTCTAAAGTGTAGAAAACATTTACCTATTTATATGACGTTCGCATGCTGTGTAGTAGCATTTTTTACCACTGCAACGGTGATGATACTACTGCCTCGTGGAGTTGAAATATGTGATGCCAGTCAGAAATTTATTGAAAACCAAATGTCGAAAAATCATACTTTCGATAAATTTAATAAGAAACGTTATGGTTTTCTCTGGTGGAGATCGCAACGTATGCTACCGATTAGGTTTGGTGTACAGTTTACATTAGGTAAGGAGACGCCAATTAACTATTTAAGTGTTTTGATGACTAACCTAACAAATTCAGTTTTGCTAATCAATCCGTAGATGTAATAGTACTTGCTAGGATTAGATATGAATAAAAATACTTATGTTCAATATATTGATCAATTTAAAGCTCTTCAAAAGTAACATTTAAAATTTATGCTATGTCAAAACCATGAAACTATAGTTCTTAAATACAAGTACGTTATGACAGACTTTGGTCAATTTATTGATTTTATCTTGAAACAAAACAACTACAATTAGAATATTTAATATAATGGTTATCATTTTCAGGTAGGTATTAAGAATGTTTAAAAGTATTCATTTCGATTCAAGCAATTATTTCGATCGATTTCTCATTTTATGTGCAAACTGATTGAGAATCGATCAAAATATAACGTTTTATTTAGCTACGTTGTGTGCAAATTTACTCACAATTATTTAATTTCCATTTAAACTTCGAAATAGCAACCTTATAAATCTGGAAATTTTGAAAATAAAAATTGTTTAAGATTTAAAGTTAACTTTGACTTGTCGACCTCATAAGATCATTTTGCATATAAAGAGGTTGCCCTAAAAACTTAAGTACATCAGAATTCCATTGTTGTCAGCAAAAAATTAAAAGTTTGGTCTCTTATTACACCAATATAAAACGAAAATGAATGTTCTTTAACATATGACCCACTTGTTGTATACATCCTTAAGTCTTTACAGCTTTTTGATACGTAAAACTTTTCTGCTAAGTAAACTCCTCCATTGGCTCGTTTGCATTTGAATATTTTTGCAACATAACACTTTGATACTTTTCTCAGTCTCTCAGCAGTATCAAACCAATATTTAGTAGCGATTATGATCATCACTGTTCCTAAAACTGCATTGGCTAGTAAGGCAGGTGACAAGGTTGTAAGACTTTTAAATACTGAAGCAATAATAATGACATCAACAACTAAAGCTCCTCCAATTAATGTAGGATTAATTGTGGGGGCTAAGCACTGATTTGTAATGTTATTTAGTATTTCATGGCCTCGGTAAAAAATAACTGATTTCCAATAACTCATATTCACATGTTTTGTTGCGTAGCTTATGGAAGAATTCACGAGCGTTACATAAGCCAGAAACATGCTTATGGCAAATACGGAACCACATGCTGCAAGGTAAGAATAATATAGATCGTTCAACGCGTACAGTATTCTGATTGGAAATAAGTCGTATAGATCCCTGGATATAAGATGAGCAGGCCAATAACGTCGGCTGTAATGACTTTGTAAATGAAGAGCCAAAGGTAAAAAAGGTTGAAAATGGACTACCAATATGGCGAATGAGTAGCACTTGTAAAAATGTATTTCTATTTTGTCCATTGGAATATTTTGAGCATATTTCTGATGTCTAGCGAAATTTAAATAGTTCCAAAAGTTACAAATTTCGTGACGATTTAGCAAAACAAGTAATAGAATTACTCCAGCCACAAATCGGGTAATAAAATGGAGGTAAAAATCGATGTATTCCTTATCCGGTGTATTCTGCATGGTAACATGTCGAGAAGCCAAGGTCATGTAGATTATGTCGATAAGGTAGAGTAAAACCGATACAGTGTAAAATAATAGCCTGAATCCGGAAACTGGACGGAGAATATAATAACAATTTGGCTGGCGCTCAGTGAAAAACGGCAATACGTTTAAAAGTGAGGCAGTTTTAAGTTGACGCTTAAACCAATATTCGAAAGAATCTTGGCTACAAAAAGAAAGCATAACTTTATTTTGAATGTGAGTTATTGTTGAATTGAACATACTTTGGAATCGTATTCGTTTAGTATTGCTAGGCTGGTAAAGCTCTTCAAAATATATAATTGGCCAGTTACTTATTTTGTGTTTAAAAAAACGCCGCGATACAATTTTGGTAAGTGCATCCATTTTTGTGGATAAAAAAGATGCTTCAACTCTTCGACGACCTTATTTAAGCAAGGACATTGATGTCACTGGGTTTGTAGAATAAAGGAAAATTCAAATTCAAAGGGTTAATATTTCATTCATTTAAATGGAGGGTTAACAGGCTTTATCTTAAATACGATTACAGGTATGAGGATTTATCAAGATTATTGACATGGGATTTTCCGGTTACAAATTCAGTATTAAACTAATAAAAACTGTAATTGAAAAAAACGGATTAACAAGCCCAAAACTAAGGCAAGAGAACTAATAATTGTTTAAAGTTTATTACAAATTTTGGACATAAAGACTGCTTGCTAGAAAATCTACAGAATTTATTTCTACTATTGAGTATTTCAAGTAGTATAGTATGATATTTTCGTGCTAGTAATCACTATCTGCAAATTTAAAGGTCTTTGGTTTTCATAAGTTTAATCAATGGCTCGCCGTGAAATTTGTACAATACATGCTGTCAACTCGATCGATTGTGACAAGAAATCTAACATATTGGAATTTTTATATAGAGTAATATAATTTACAATGTCAGGTTTTTATGTGGCATGTTGCTTAAAAACGTGATTGAAACATATGTACCTTTCGAAGAATTAAATGACTTTCACAGGAAGGATTATAGGCATGGTTAGCACGCATCTTGTATGTAAAATTGGTTTTGCTTTCAATTTCATCCCTGTTTTTTGGTTTTTATATTTATTGGACACAAATTTCACTAGAAGTTCCTTTGAATTGTTTTATTGATGTCATTCTTCATCTGTTTATTCCATGCATTTATGCTAAATTATAGCCTAAAATAATTAGTGGAACACCTGAAGGATTTTTTTGATCATAAAATATTAAAATTCTAAAACGTTTAAGAAATTGGATTTACTATTTCAGTTACTACATATCACTATACATCTTTCGGTACATATTTAAGTTAGACTTTTTCCCATACAATGTTGCACAGAAGGGCTTCAGTTTAGTATGTATGGTGCATTAGTTCAAAGTTATGAGCAACCAAAAATGTTTATTAACTTTCGGTTTTGAATATGCATAAAAATCCTTAAGAAATTTAACATTGATTCTACAACTCGGGTTTTCAATTTTACAGACCAACGTTTTAAAGTAAGAAATAGCAACTCTTTCAATTTCAATGTGTGACAACCTTTAAAATGTTTTCTTGTAAGTCATTGTTTTATAAAAATCAAATGACTTTTAACCAAAGATATTTTTTTTGTTTTCTAAACAACTTAGGTAAAGTTAATAAAACAACATTTTAGATTGAATTATGAAAATCTTTGTAAACCTCAAGTTTCGTAAGAATTTCCAGCAATAATCACAGTGATTTCTTAATAATTTCATCTAACATATGCTATAATTACAACATCATTGCTTTGAAAATATTTGGATTGGTTACATGCATCAGTTATTCCTGCAACTTAATTTATTTAAGTTGTGCTAATTATGGTGTAAAATGTGGCCACAAAAAGTTTTAGCTAAAAAATATTCTGCTCAAAAACATTACCATCTTAGCAAGCAACAATTAAAAAAAGACAAGGCATCATTTATCATTTTCTACTTGAATTAAACCTTTCAAATATATAAGCACTGAAGTAATGCGTTTGGGCATGTTTAAACTTGATTGGCAAGCTTAAATTACTATTCAAATCCAAGACTAGTTGACAAGACATGATCGTTGTCATCGTGAATTCCTAATGTTTGCTCACTTTGGCGTGCTTAACAATTAAATATTCGTAACTTAATTTATCTGAAACGCTATAGCTTCTATACCGGTTGCATGACCAAACCTTAAATTACATTTAAGGTAGCCTACAAGTTGAACTGCTAATTATTATTAAATGGAAGTTAACCATACTTGACAGGTAGTCATTTCAAAATAATATACTTGTTTTTGTTCACCACAAAGCAGTTGATTAGCAAATATGTTGACTAAACTGACCAAATTGTTGTTGCAAAATTTACTTGACTTGCGAGTTTATATTCTTAAGTAGGTATAATAAGTCCACAAATACGAAGGCTAAGTTAGAGCAAGGACTTATTTATAACAACACACCACACAAGGAACATCAAAATGCTCGTCCAAAACGTGCGATTATTTTCCCTAATTTGCAAAATCAGTGAAAGCTTAGGAAGCTTACTAATAACCTGGGATAGTAAAGCTAACTGCATGACACTGAAACAAAAATCCACAAACTCCGATAAATATACGTCTGTAAAAAGTAAAATATCGAAAGTAACAAAACTTTCCTTTCTCCATTCATTTGCTCTTATTATTGTTATCCTACAATGTCTTCTTGGGAGAAACTCAACCGTTGTCATGAAAGCACGAGAAGTTATTGCAATCTTTATTATGCTTTGTCATACAAGCCATCTTCATACCAGCCGACAGAAAGCAGAAGAACTTGTCTTGGATATAAACAGTCATTTTGACATTCACTTTACCTTTGCCTACCTCACCAGATCCCAGAAAGTCAGAAATAGTCTAACGTTAACAGAAAGACTAAACAAGCTATATGCCCAAATATTTGTATTCACTGGAATAACATTTCCGACTGCTTTACTTGCTGTACATTGGATGCAACCGTGTACTGCATCGTTACCTGGATACTGGCTCTTATCCGAGTGCACAAAAAGTGGGCCTAAATCTGTACCCGAAAACTATTCTGATATCATAATAGCAAAACTTCAAATCTGCGTAAAGGCACTTGTCTGTGCTTTTAGTCAGTGGACATGGCAATTTGGAGTGAATGCTACCGTCTTTTTCATTGGCGGTTTGACAACCTTAGGAACCACCAATATTCAGAATCACCTTCACAAGTTAGTTTCAAAAATATTAATGCATTAATACAAAATAATAACTCATTGTTTAAATCATTTTATTTAGCTTTCATTACATTTGCAAATCAGGACAGCTATCAGTTCAGCAAAAAATTCTGTCGTTTCGTCAAATTCAAGTGTTGGTCAACTTGACTAATAACATCTGCGAGCGAGATGCACTGACAACATTGATAATAGCAGCTATTGCTGCAACTAGTGCTGGAGTGGCAATGCTTGTCAAAATACCTTGGAGTTCGCCAAATGTCATCGCACTCTTTGTATTTGCTTCCTGTACTACAAATGGGTTTCTCATTATAATGATTTGTTTGAGTGGTATGGTTGTGGTACGAAAAGAAAGTAAAAAGGTACTCCAAGAAAATAAAATTTGTCCGGGGAAATCTTTGATGGAACGAAAGGTCTACAGAAAATTTTGGCAATCTTGCGCCATCATCAAAATCAAGTTTGGGGCTCAAAACTATGTTGAGGAGTTGACGCCTTTGAACTGCTTAGATTTTGCGATCGGTTTAGCTGTACAGTTCCTTTTGTTGGGTGGTTAGGTGCATATTGGGCTCCAAAGCAATAGAAATGCCACTTAATGTACCTTGTATATGTTTGTTTGTTCTAAACTTAATTTAAATTAATTTTAAGCTTAAATTTTTATCCAAAACAAATGATATGCTTAAGTAGTTTTGTGTACCAACTATTATTTTAATTGTATATTTATCTCTCATTTTGAACAAAATAAATTAGTTTGCGGAAACAATTTCTAATTTAATTCCTATCTTTAATTGCTTCCAACAAATTTGTCATCGTAAACATCTGATTCATATAATTATTGCCAATGATACGAAAAGCAGATTTCGTAATTTCTGTTTGGATCTAGAGTTGAGGAATTCAAAGTGGAGGCTCAGAAGCCAAATAAAGCTACCTGGAAACCAAATTCAGCTTCTATTTTTTTTTAAATTTGGAAGCCGAATTCGGCTTCCTGAAATTTTAATCTGGCTTCCAAAATGGAAGCCTAATTTGGCTTCTGAGCCTCCACTGATTCAAGCATATATTGATTTAACAAATAACGCAAAATCGGAAAACGCAAAATAAATAAGAAAAGCAAAATAATAATGTCAACAGAAATACATAAAGTTATTAACACAATATATTTGAATTGTTCATTAATTAATCATAGTCCAATATTTTCTCAGGGGAATCATCCTTTTCAACTTCAAAAACCGCTTGTTTGTTTTTAAAAAGAATTGACAAGTTTTTAGTCCTAGATTTGAAACCAAATTATTTTTTTGTCATCCAAACCCTATTAGAATGCATTTTAAAAAATAACTAATGTTATTCGGTTGTTAAAATCTGCTCAGAAATTTCCCATAAATTATTTCAAGTTATTATCGGATGAATAAAAACTAGGTATTTTATTTATATATAATTAACGCTTGGTTATTTAACCCATTTATTTTTAATTAAAACTTATCAAAACCAGATATCATTCATTGACATCAAAATGTTTTATTAATAATCATTTTAATGGCAAAAATATTTTGTAACTTGATTTAATAATTTACAACTGATTCTCAAATTGGCTCATTTAAACATGATTTGATGTAGATGTCTCGTATATGCTGATCAAAATGTCAGTCTTTAATTGCTGACTAAACACGTTTCACTAAGGTAGGGCAAATATTTCGGAATTATCTCTGTTTGTTCTGAAGCAAACAATACTAATGTTAAAATCATCTTCACAGCCAAATTTACCTGATTTTAATTTGTCTGCAAATGAAAACACAAAACGACGTTAATTTTTGCTGAGGAATATTTATTTCAAAATGATAGACTTATTTTTGAGCAAGACGCGTCATTCCTACTAAAATACATTTGAAATTGAATTTGATTGATCACCACAGAGTTAATGTTCCGATAATTTCGTATCTAGTCAGTTGTGTCCATAGACGAATAACTCATTCTAAGCATTGCATTTGTAAAGACCAAATACAAACATACCACACAACTTCAAGATGCTTGTTCAGAACGTTCGTTTATTCTCACTAATTTGCAAAATAAGTGAGAGCTTAGGAACGTTTTTATTCACCTGGGACAATAAAGGTAAAAATCTAACGTACAAACCAAGTTTTCAGCATCTTCAGAGAAATGCAAAAAGTCAAACGGAAATTTCAAAAGTAACACGACGTTGCTATCTCCATTCTTTTGCCCTTCTAGTTGTTATCATACAATGTCTTTTTGGAAGAAACTCTGTAGTAAGCATTAAAGCTCAAGAAGTTATAGCAATCGGTATCATGCTTTGTCACACCAGTCATTTGCATACAAGCCGAATGAAAGCGAAAGAGCTGATTTTGTATATAAACGGACACTTTCAACTTGACAGAAAGTTTGGTAACACTGCAAAATCAAACAAAAAGAGGGGAAAACTGACGTTGACGGAAAATCTTAACAAACTATACTCTCAAATATTCCTGATCACTGGAATAACATTTCCAACAGCTGTAGTTGCTCTACACTGGATACAACCTTGTACGGCTTCGTTACCTGGATACTGGCTGCTATCCGAATGCATGGTACATGGTCAAAATTCCGGAATAATGAGCAAGTCTGAATTCGGTGTGCTTAACATTCGCATCTGTATCAAGCTACTTGTCTTTGGTTTTAGCCAGTGGACATGGCAGTTTGGAGTCAACGCTTCCGTCTTTATAATTGGCGGCTTGACAACTTTGGGAACTACCAGCATTCAAAGTCATCTTAAAAAGTAGGTTTTACAGAAGAAAATTTACTACGGGATTTGAAACGCTAATCTTATTCTTAACTTATTTTAGCTTTCAGATTAGTTGCAAATCTGGACAACTTTCTGTTCAACAAAAAATTCTGGCCTTTCGACAAATTCAAGTGTTAGTTAACTTGAAGAATAATATCTGTGAGCGAGATGCCTTCACAACATTGATAGTTGCAGCAATTGCAGGAATTAGTGGTGGACTTGCAATGCTTATTAAACTACCTTGGAATTCGGCCAACATAATTGCACTCTTTGTCTTTGCTTCTTGTTGTACAAATGGGTTTCTCATCATAATGATATGTTTGGGTGGCATGGTTGCGGTTCGAAAGGAAAGTAAAAACGTTCTCCAGGAGAATGGAGTGAGTCAAGGAAAAACTTCTCTGGAAGTTAAGATCAACAGAAGATTTTGGCGGTCTTGCCCAATCATTAAAATAAAGTTTGGTGATCAGAATTATGTAGAGGAATGGACGCCATTGAATTGTTTAGACTTTTCAATCAGTTTAGCTGTCCAGTTCTTACTTTTAGGAGGGTAGTTTACTAATGGAAATATAGTAAAGTAGGTTAAGCCGATATATTGAAAATATATAGCATAAGTATTGGTCATAAATCAATGTGACTTGCATACTTGTAAACATTCTTGTTATAAGTGTGTTATTTTTGTAAGTATGTTTTGGGTTAATCGTATTTAGATAGTAATTAAAAACGATCATTGAATTGACTTAAAGCTTTTTTGGAGTTAATAGTTACTTTTCTGACTTGTAAACATTAATAAACTTTTCTTATTAAACACTTACATAGAAAAGAAACAATTGCAATGATTTTTGTCACTATTCATTTTTTAAACCTATTGATCAAAACCTTGAGTTTTTAAAATGTCTGATCTCATAAAGGGATTTGCTATATTAAAATTTACACCATTATCAATCAATTTTATTCCGAAATACTGCAAATTGGAAGCAGTCATGTCGAAATTAAACCATAAATCTCCAATGTTGGTTAATTTTATTGTAAACCAAGGCTGTCTTAATCATAAAAATAATATTTCTAACCGTTGTAAACATACCTTCGTTGTCCAAAATATAGAAAATTATTTGCACTTAGAAACCGTAGTATTCAATTTAGGTTTTTAATTTTTTCATGCTTCATTTATGCTTATATTTATGATAAAAATTGAAATTGGATTAACCCGAACTTAACGACACAAAATACTGTATTACTACTTCCGTTTTACCTTCGCAATTTGGGCAGAATGTCAGCGGTACTAAAAACTGTTATAAAGCACAGTGCTTGATAAACTGAGATATAGTTCGTTTTTTTCTGCTGTATAATCGAAATACAACATTAATTTCTGCTGTATAGATTGGTAGAACATGACAAGTATGATTCAAAATAAAAAAAATAAGTGGTCACTTCACTAATAGAAGATTCTTACAATACCATAAATTCTTTTTCAATCACGTTTGCCCATCTCCTATAGCATTTCTGTTTGACGATGGAAAGGTTGCTGTGAAAGTTGACTCGTTAAAACCCAAACATATTCCTTTTCTGCTATGTTTCATACTTGTCACATTTTTTATGGGTTCTGGTTCCTTTGTACATCTTTTGATTCTTGAACTATTGGATCGAACAACTAATATTCATGTAGTAAAAATAGTGTTCTTATTATGCCTTTGTTGTTTGGCGGCACTACTAGCTGGAACTTACTTTATATGCTGCAGAGCAATAGAAATGGAAACATTGCTTAACCAACTTTTTGACCACTAAAGAATTTGTAAGATTTTTGTACTCATTTAAAATGTCAAATATTTTAGAAGTTACGTCAAAATATATTGTGTTTAGGTTACAGATTTAAGCCAAAGAAATCAAAAGACTGGATTAGACTAATTTTATTTTTAATGCATTTAATTGTTCTGATCGCAGTACCCTTTTCCCCATGAGAGCAGTTTTAGTTCAGTTGGACCCATTTTACTACGTATTTGAAAATATTTTACCGTCGGCATGAGAACGGGGCCCAACATTAATTATTACGACTTTACTTACTAGAATAATGTTAACGTCAACATTCTGGTTTGATTTTCTGCGTTTAGTTTCGAAATCTAACCTTTTTTACTGTAACTCTTGTACACACAGCAATAAAATTTCTAAAGTCTTACTTGTGTATTCTAAAGCGATATATTATTCTGAGGGTAGGTATGCAGTATTATGACTATTTTCTTAGACATATATTAGCACTTGCAATGCTGTATTTTCAAGTAGTTATAATAACAACGATATGGATGGTAATCAAATGTTATGATTTGTTGCAAGCTTTTATTTCTGTTGTTTGCGCAGTAGGAGCTCATAATTCGATTCTAGAATCGTTGATTGTTTTACCTTGTGCTGTGGAGGTAGACAGTAGCAGTGCAAAGTTGATTGAATCGAAAAGGGCGATCAATTATACACATGGGGGGATCAGAGCAGAGCAGCGGAGCTCCACTTCCCCTCTACTCTGCTGACCGTGCGTTCAGTGAGTAGCGCGCGCGTTTAAACGTTAAATTGGCCGCATTTAATGAACGTAGCTCCTCCTAAGGTGACCATTCGGGATTTTCATTATTATATTCGTAATCTCTGTATCAAAATGCACTAGTTCGTATATTTTTCAAGCTGTTTGGTTTCTAGTTAGTCGCATCTTAGCCTTGTGAGTATTAAAATAAAAATTGTATTCACTTAGGCATAAAGAGAAAAACACTTCGTCATGTGTTTTGAATAAGAGAAAAGTATTGAATTTGGTATCTAAAGTAAAATACTTATTATTTTGCATTTCCTTGCGGAAATACAAGTAATAAATTACATATATTTCTTTAATTAAAATTATTTCCAGCACACATAGAAAACACTATTTAGTTTATAAATCTAAACCACTAAATCAAGCTAAATTGATTTACATGCTGGTATAATTGCACTATTAATTTTAAAAAATGAACTTATCTCTATTCTTTCAAATACATCTTGCATACGTAATGTAAACGCTTTGCTCACGAATAACTGATTTTATCAAATAAAGTCATAATCACACGAAATTTCATTAACTGCATTCATTCCAATCTGACTTTAAAAAGGTTCATACTTGGAATTGCGCATTAACATCAGATATCTTCTGAAGCACAAGTCTTCGTTTAGTAGTCAGTAGATCAAGATCATCAAGTGTGAGATAACGTCATGATGTATTATCGTGAAACAATGCGAATTCAATGCAATATAGTTGAACAAACGGGTTTTTCTATATTGAGATATATTGTATTAAAAAATCTAAACTTAAGATATACTGACAAACTGAAAAATGTAACCACACTGATACGAGAGGACGTCACTATGCAACTGACAGGAAATATGATCTTTGAAGGAGTGTTTCGGAGATGATAATGCTGGGCATTAATGCTGCGGTGATTACTAACTTTAAATCAGACTGAAGCTAAAATTCTAAGCAATTGGTTTTGTTGAATAAATCGTTTTAAAATAAAGTTTATTCGTACCAGAAAAAATTAGCAACAATTTGTTTAAATCAAATTTATTCAGAAAATCGTACATAAAAGCTTATATTAAAGGGATCTATTTGTTCTTTAACAATAAAAGAATTAAAAAAGTATGTATTCATAATTTTACTTAATTAGTTCAATTTTTATTTCACTTTGAATTTTGCCATACAACAAAAACTTCTAAACGTCAATTTAAAATATTACAACCTTTTGTTTTTTTAAATCATAACTTATTTACAGCTTAAATGGGTTAGCCACGATACGTTAATGGAAACAGAGAAAAAGGATAAAACTAGAGTTAACTCAAAATTACCGCAATTCAACTTGAAAGTATACGACGAGTTTTAAATGTCCTTAATTTTTTAATATTGTCAAAATAATATAGTCATCACATGTGAATTTTCATATGTTTTCTCAATCCATCAGAATCTGAAAAAGCCGTTGTACATTTATGACACTTGAATGGCTTTTCACCTGTATGATTCCTCATATGTCTGCCTAAATTATATCTCGTCACAAATCTTTTTTCACACAAATTACATACCTGGTCTTTAATTTGATGATGAACATGTTTTGTATGTACTTTTAAGGTCTGTGGAAGTGCAAATAATTTATTGCACAATTCACACTTGTAAGCTTGAATTCCACTGTGAATTAACATGTGCCTTTTTAAATGTACTTTCGTTCCAAACATTTTGTTACATGTCAAACATTTATGTCGTTTTACTCCACTATGTGTATCCTTATGTTTACGAAAATCATTCTCCCGTGAAAATGCTTGATCACAAATTTTACATCGGTATGGCTTCTCTCCAGTATGGGCTTGAATGTGACGTGTGAGAGCACCAGCAGATCCCAAAAATTTCTGACATAAACTGCATTTGAATGACGTTTCCTCCTTATGTGTGTTAAGATGAGATCTCATGTTATACTTTGATCTAAATCTTTTTTTACACAAATTACACTTAAAATCTTTCACCCCACTATGAGATAATTGATGTGTTTTAAGATGACTTTTTTGACTGAACGATTTTTGACAAATATTGCACGAGAACGATTTTTCATTTGTGTGTAATCTCCTGTGTACTTTTAAATTGCCTTCAGTAGAGCAGGATTGATCACACAGTTCACAAAAATATGCCTTTTCGTTGATGTGAAATGTGTAATGAGCAAATAGAGCACGAATATTTGTAAATAATTTGCTGCAGAACAAGCACTGATGAATCCCAAGATGGATTCTTTTGTGTGCTTGTAAAGCTTGGTTTGATTTATACACTTTTTCACAAGTCGTGCATTTAGTTCTTTTGAAATTTGTTTCCATTTTGACGAATATTTTAATTCGTTTTGTATTTTACAATATTAATAGAAAATGATGGAACAAATAATAGTACACATTAATAATAATAATAATAATAATAATAATAATAATAATTGAGGTTTATTGTCACGAAGTTTCCTCGGGAGGAAAATTACACAAGCAACAATTAAATATTCTAGAGCAACTTTCTAATGGCAAAGTTTTGTTACCTAGCCTTCTGGTATATACTAAAGAAAATTCACTTGGAATGGAAATCTGAGTCTTAAGTTTTTAACTTACGATGAACCTATAAAAATTTAAATGAGCAATTCTTGTGTGAAATAGAATGTGTGGTTGAATGAGTAGTATTTGAAGTTTCACAATGGTTGTATATGATTCTTTAGATCATTTTCTGGAAAACGCGTTGACTATATGCGGTCTTAAAATTCTAAGCCTTATGTTCAAACTTTATGCTATTTTTGAAACACGTTGGATTATATTCTAAACGCATGGGTTTACTTATTACAAATGCATGTTCATCCGTATTACTGGCAAGCTTGTATGCATTTCTTTATCATGCTGGTATGCGTGTGTATGCTTACGTGCTGTGTCGACCATGTAAATAATTTTCTAAATGCGTTAAATGTATTACTAGTGCATATTGAACATTTTTCAAAAGGAGATTTAAAAATAAAACCATGCCGTTTTTACAAGAAGGATCAACTCTTCTTAGTATTATACAAATAATGCTAAATGAAAATCAGCTTGCTTTCTTAAAGGATTTGGGTAAACAAGTAAAACAAAAGTGATAAAACGAATTAGTTAATATTCTGATTTTTAAAGGAATTTATCTCTACTTGAAAGAATGCATATAGAGTATAGAGAATATATTTTTATAATGTTTTTTTCAAAAAGTCATTTAAATCACGAGATGAAAATTTAGTTTCAGGCGACATTGCCCAACTCAATTTTAACTAAACAAATGCAGTTAGAGTGACGACTAGTTTAATGGAACATTATGCCTAATATTGGTTAAGTGCAAATTATTTTTCACCTGTGAATATGAAATGGAAAAGCTAATTTAAAAAAACAGAACACTAGATGTAATATAAAATCTATTATATGGTGTAATGTAACCAAAAATCTAATGATATTTAAAGGACAGATTCATCACTGCTTGTTTTATAACCTTGTCCTTTATCGTGTAACAGTTTGTTTTTAGCTGCTTAACATTATCAAAATAACAGAAATTTATCTTTTGATGCTTCAGAAGCTAGATCAAGACTAATGTTGTTTAATTGTAAATAACTCAGTTGTGAATAGGAAATATTCAAGCCAATTTAAAAAATAAAACACTAAAATGTAACATACTGTTTTATTGGTGTAGTGTGGCCAAATATCTATTGACATTGAAAGGCAGAGTTATCCTTGTCTCTGTCTTACTCTTAAATGCGTATTGTTTAAGATTTTGTCCTTAGCTTCTTCACATTATCAAAATAACAGAAATACGAAAATAATTAGTCCTGTAGACTGAGACCGTCATCATTTAATGCTATTTTCTCGATAATACTAAATCCTGTTTATTTATAGACTTATATAATCACAAACTTAACATAAAGGTTTATTGGCTGGCCAATTATTTGCTTACACAAGACCTCACAATTATCCGCATGTTATTCAAAAGGACATACAAGAATAAAATCAAGATTTTTGTACCAGAAAACCCAGGTTTTAATAATGCGGTAGTATACCAACAATGCAATCCGAAACTCAGCTTGCTTTCTTAGAGGATTTTGGGTAACAAGTAAAGTAAAAATGATGGAACGAATAATTTAATGTTCTGAAAAATCGTCGAGGAATTTATCTCTACGTGAAAAAATGCACGTATAGGATATGTTTCTCATGCTGCCTTTTTTACAAATAATTACGAGATGAAAATAATTTATTATGGGACTTTATGCAACTCAACTTTAACAAAATATATATAGTAAAGTCAATATACATGCATAGAACGTTATGCTAGATGTTACGTAAGTACCTTTGAAGGTTTAGTACTGAATATGAATTAGCAATTCTAGTTTTTTAATCATCGCTAATCCAGACAATGTTCACATGTTACATATAAATTGCATGTAAATTTAACTACATGAAAACACACGAATACTCGACTGCTACTGAAAATAAATAAATCTTGTTTACTTCGTGGACTTTTTAAATTTTACTAGTCAATCATCGTCAGTTTTTATTATCGGATGCAACACATACTTAAATGGAATGTACAACCATACAATACCTATGTCATTACGATGTCTTGGACAAATATTTTTTGTGTTAAACTCTGTTAGTACCATCGTAAATTTTATCACTTGTATTCACAGATGCAGCAGCATAGAATGAATAAAATAATTTAATAAAACATATTACTATACAGTTTCTTAGCCAAGTATCTAATAATATTTCAAAGACAGACTTATACCTGTTTCTTTTAGAACCTTTTAGTAGTGTCATATTATCAAATTTACAGTAATACCCATTACTAGAATAGTTGGTTTTGGATACATTTATCTTAACCGTCACTATTCACTTTTCACAACAAATACCACATTTTGTATATTTATAGACTTTGCTTATCACACACTTAAAATAAAGATATATTGGCTAGCCATTCCTTACATACATTTTAACGTTAATGAAACATTTCTAACATACATTTTATAACTTATTTACAGGTTGAGTGAGCGACCCACATAACCGTTATCAAACTTGAGAGTATACGATGGTTTTCAAATGTAATTACTTTGTAATTTTATCAAACTATAATACAATTCACATGTGAATTTTCATATGGTTTCTAAACCCAGCAGAAGATGGGAAAGAAGTGGAGCATAGATGACACTTAAATGGCTTTTCGCCTGTATGAGTTCTCATGTGGCTTCCTAATTCACCTCCCGTCACAAATTGTTTCCCACATAAATTACATTCTTTGTCCTTAATTCTGTCATGAACACGCTTGATGTGTAGTTTTAATTTTTGTTGAAGAGCAAATGATTTATCGCACAATTCACACTTGTAAGCTTTAACTCCAGTGTGAATTAACATGTGTCCACTTAAATGTTGTTTTCTTCGGAATATTTTATTGCATGTTAAACATTTGTGCATCTTAATTCCAAAGTGTATGTCCTTATGTTTCTGTAGATTACTCTTACGTGAAAATGCTTTGTCACAAATGTCACATCGGTATGGCTTCTCTCCAGTATGTGCTTGAAGGTGACGCGTAAGAGCATCAGCGGAACCCAAATATTTATGACATAAATTACATTGGAACGGTGTTTCTTTTTTGTGTATGTTAAGGTGACGAATCATATTAGATTTTGTATTGAAACGTTTTTCACAAAAAGTACACTTGAAATCTTTGACACCATTATGCGTGAATTGATGTGCCTTGAGATTACCTTTTCGCTGAAAGGATTTTTGACAAATGTTGCATGAGAATGGTTTATTATTTGTGTGAAGTTTCCTGTGCTCTTTTAAAAAGCGTTCAGTAAAAAAAGATTGGTCGCAGATTTCACAAAAGTACGCCTTCTCGTTTATATGAAATCCGTAATGACCAGAAAGATCCCGGGAGGATGAAAATGATTTCCCGCAGGATAAGCACTGGTAAATTTTAAGATGGACTCTTTTGTGGTCGTGCAGCGATTTCTTGGAACTGTACACTTTTTCACAAGATGTGCACTTAAACTCGTTTAATTTAATTCTCATTTTGTCAAATTTTGGATTTCTCTTCATATTTTATAATTGTAAGGAATTGGTGAAACAGATAATACAGGACTAATAGTGTCCATCTAGTGTTTTTATTTCTAATTTTAAAACTTAATGATCCTCTGTCAAAGTTCAAAAATTCTTTTACCATATAAAACTCGCTTATTTGGTTTTATTTTCCGGGCCTATTCGATTTGACAATCCTAAATTCTTGATAATAATAAAATGCGCAGTTTTTTGTGCATTAAAATTTGTTTGGATATGATTTAAAGGCGAAACATACATATCAACATGTTATTGTGTTGTATATATTCGTTTCGTTAAAATATTGAGGTACCTTACACACACATTATATGCACCCATATATTCAACTTAATTAGTTTTATTTTAAGGTTAACACTGCTTGATCGTCAAGTTCGTTTTGTTGAGAACATTTGAGCCTCCATGCAGCTATAAAAGTCTAGCTTTAAGCCATTTGTGAAAAACGTCAGACTGCCTTCTAAAAGTTTGTGCGTGTAGTAATTCAAAAGGCATGTTCATCCTTACCACCGAACAGCATGACATGTGCATGTACTGCTTGTATAAATATGCCTAGTATGCTTACGTGCTTTCTTGACCACGGGATTAAAATTCTAAGGGTACTTATTAAATTTATCACACGTTCATATTGTGTCTGTTCTTTTAGTCGCGAAACAAAAATATATTCCCGCATGCAGTAGCAGAAAGTCAGACCAAAATTGATACTCAAGCATTTTAAGGCTACATAAGTTAATTGTTCAGACAAGAGATGCGTGATGAATTTGCAGGTTTTACATGAAATGTGTGATTACTTTCAGCTGCTCGTTCGGCTATGAAGTTGTACAAAATGATTTCGTGTTGGCATATTTAGAGAAAAATTAACAAAACATATGTGTTTGCATGGTATGATTTACTTTTAAAATAATATCTGAATATCTGTTTTAGCTAGTGCATACGAAAGTGCAACCGTATTTATTTAAATATTTTTAAATCGACATCTTCGACACTTGCGGAGATTGCACATAGTTTCATAATATCAGATATAAGTACACTTGTGCTCTAACAAAAACAATAATTTTATGGGACGAAAAAATTAACATGAAAATTGTATAACAAATGCATTGAAACTGGTATCCTATTTTATTGCAACTAATTGATGTAGCCATTTATTTTATGTTTCAAAATAATCCAAAAATGCAAAAGGGGCTTTATGTTCGATCTCTTATCATGGTTACATTATTGGTTGACCAATCACGAAAATGTGTAAAATCGTTTGATTACAAATAGTTTTTTAAGATTCCTGGGCCTAAAATTGGACAAATATATAAACTAGCATAGATATGTTTAATGGCAGGTTTGTACCAAGATTTCTTTCTTTCAAAGTTAATAAAAATAAGTTAGCCTTGATCACTTTTTTCGTATTTATTTAATTGACTATGAGCGTTTTAAATGGGAATGGGAAAATCCGCAGAAAGACAAATTGCGTAGGTTTTAAATACCTAATCTATGCAGATATGTTTTATAGGCACAAGCTATAAACTTCTTTTTGTGTTATAGTGCATGCATTATGTATTGAAGAACCTTATTTGTACGTTTCCTATACCTTTGATTTTATACCTATTCATATAAATTTGATTTTCAAGTTCTTTTTGATGAAAACTCGTTGAACTTATTGGTGGAACCCCTTCTCCCGACTCCCGACGCCCCTTCTCCCGACTCCCGACTGCCCCCTCTCCCGACTCCC
Source organism: Entomobrya multifasciata (assembly GCA_034693345.1). Lineage (NCBI taxonomy): Eukaryota > Metazoa > Arthropoda > Collembola > Entomobryomorpha > Entomobryidae > Entomobrya > Entomobrya multifasciata. The sequence continues at coordinate 25,078 of JAQFXM010002377.1, forward strand.
GATTG
>JAQFXM010002378.1:0-25062 GCA_034693345.1 Entomobrya multifasciata
ACTATATTTTTAACTGTGTTACTTGCGTTGATTATTTCGTATTTGTTCTTTTCCAAGTTTTATAGTGGTATTGCTACGGCGACTTAATGTTATGTAAATTTTTTTGGTAATAAATAAGTACGTGAAAAAATTATAACTTGATTATATGATTTTTAATTGCGATGAAAAGAGCATTCAGAAAATAAAATAATAATTTGTTTCCCTAATTACAATGTATAGTAGTTATTGATTTAACTTTAAAAATCATTTGTACTTCTATTTATCTGTTCAAACTTATGATTAATTCATCCTGAACATACCTGATGCGGGTACAATCCATCTTCTATAAACCATAATCGCCTAAGGGTAGAGAAAACTTATATTTGACGTGAAATACTCTCATTTTTAAGGTAATATGAGTCTAAACACTAAAACGCTAGAAAATAATTGTTCTATTTTTATTTGGTTGTTTAAAAAAGCTACATGAATTTGATGCAAGCTAAATATCAGACGAATAGTTCAAAATTCAAGTTTAAACATTAAAAAAATTATTAGTCAATAATTATTTGACGATTTTTTTACTTTTTATTCAAAGCGGTTGTTGAAAGAACAACCCAAAAAAATCTCGTTGTATCAGATATTATTATGGGATTTTATATTTTGGAAAAAAAACATCGATAATTAAGTCATAAACTTAAATCATGAAGATAATTTTCTTTACAAAAATTCAAATGGAACGTCTGCTTAGATATTTGACTAAACAATCTAGTAAGCTATACGTATTATGTGCATGTGCATCATAAATTTTAAAGGCAGAGACACCGAAATAAATTACATATTTTCATCAGATAATTAATTTATAGCTTTAATTATTCTTGCAAACGTTGACAAATTATTGAGGTTTTGGCCTAAGTAAAATACAATAAATAAAAGCATAAAGGGAAATCATAATTATAAAAATGCATCATGAAAAAAGAACGAAGAAATAAACTGAATTTGAAAGATCTAAGCTGACAATTGAATTAAAGTGCATGTTGAACTAGTTAAAAATTGTTTTTGTATAAAACTTCATGAATCGACTGTAATTTATTCATTTCGATTGCATCCAGTCATTTTTCATTATCAAAAACCAAACAAATGAATTAAAACAAGTTAAATTTGAAAACACAGTAAATTTAAAAAAATACTTTGCCAGTATGTAAGTTTCACCCAGGTACTAGATTATCTGAAGATTTTCTACTCAGTAATAATTTAGTATTCATTAGTGGTCAGTGGTTATAAGTTATAACGACATGTTTACTGCTTTTAGAGCATGATATTTAAATTAATTAGCAAAATTAATGAAGTAAAACGCCATTCATTCAGTAAACTCATGAACAACAGTTCTTACGAATTTGCAGATTAGGTCTTCTATTTTTTGCAATCAAATCTATCAAAATAAGCAAACGACAATTAAAATATTTTTTTCAATGAACCAAGCTTGATGGATGGTTTTCCTATGATACGAGTTTTACATTTAATTTCTCTGTTGATGAATAAATGGATGAATGAATGAATAAATGAATAGTTGATGGATAAATTTTCATGGTTATATGCAAATCTATCTAATCAATAATAATCAATAATAATACGTAGATATTTTGCGCAAACAAAAACCAACAATGAAAACAAAGAAAACCAAGTTATTTCTTTCTTTACAAATCTGATGAAAATGAAGAAAGCAAACAAAGAGCTTTGTTTTTCAATTTGGTATAAAAGGACTCACTCCACTTGGAACACACTCATTAAGCTTTTGGAAGTCAATCGGTTTCCACATTTCTCCGATTACTAGCCTTGCCTTGTGATCTTGAAATTTGTGAGCGTTCAAAATTCGAATGAACCTTTACTTTTTAGCAACAATTCAAAGTTGACCTAAAAAAACTGCTTAAATCGGCTGCTAATTTGTGTTCATTCACAAAAATGTCTGATCCAGAATCAAGTTCTGGAAGTCGGATCGCGAAGGTCGCTCCAAACAAGTCCAGGATGCTAACTGCGCAAAAGAGGAGGGTCATTTTAGATTTCCTTATTAGAAATCTCGAGTTACCCCACAAGTATGGCCCCGTTGGGAGTCCACGGTGGATGAGGAGCATGACAAAATTACTGCGTGAACCAGTACACCGCAGGTCGTCGGAAAGCGATATCAAAGGCTGGCTTAACTCGCGTTTTAAAAGTGTAAGTAATTTAGTTTTTTTTTGAAGCATCCTGATTTTTTAAATTGATATGAATGTTCTTTTATTTATTCAATTCTAGCTGGTTGACGAGATTCGCGCAGCATACAAGAAACACGGTGAAACTCCCAAATCCAAGCGAACATGTCTTTGCTGCTCGTCATCTTCACGCAAATCTTCGCAGAAAAAGAAGCCGGGCTCTAATCGTATGAATGCTGTTAATCTGGTTCCTAATCGAGCTGAAGAACGAAAGGAATCGATGGAAGAATCCTCAGACGTTCCAATGGAACCAGTGAATCCTACCTCTCAGGTGGATACCGAAGTGAAGGTCAACAAAGCTCAAATTGTCGACGTGGCCGATACTTCGTCAGGATCAACTTCAGAAGGAAGCCTTAACGCCCAACCTGCTTCCAACTTTGAACCACCAACTGAACGAAGGGACCAGATCATTTTAGCTTTTCTCAACAAAACTCTCAAATTTCCTCACAAATTTGACCCCATCGGTAGTCCAGAGTGGATCACGATGATGTCACAATTGCTATGGAAACCGGAGCATGGCAGTCCATCCAATAGCGACATTGAGCGCTGGCTTAACCTACCTTGCTTTAAAAATGTGAGTGATTTCGGTCAAAAAAATTATTTTATGTGTAAAGAAATTAAATATAGTTTTAACATTATTGTTTTTTTCTAAATTCTAGGTGGTTGACCAGATTCGAGAGCTGTACAAAAAGCACGGCAATCAGCCTAAGGAACCGTGCTCCAATGTTGTGGAGACTGTCAACCTGTTTCCTAGACGACCTGAAGGACGAGCGATTTCAAAAGAAGGGTCTTCAGACGTTCAAATGGAAGTTGTGACTTCTGCTTCTCCTCCGGTGGATGCCGAAGTGAAGGAAGACAAAGCTGAAGTGGTTGAAAAACCGTGGGCCAACGTTTTGGAGGCTGTTGGTCTGGTTCGTCGACTAAAAGAAGAACCAATGGAATCAGCGGAAGACAAACCAGCGGACTGTCAAACGGAAGCTGTTAACCCTGCTGCCCCAGTGGACGTCAAAGGGAATGAAGACCAAGTTGAAGTTATTGACTTGGATGATGACAATTCATCAGTATTCATCACTGGAGAATGCCAGGTGAATGTTCAGAAGCGAGTTGTTATCCAGTTTTCAAACACTGACGAGCTGCTGCGCAATACGAATGCCGTCATGATGACCAAAGTGGAACAAGCAATTACTGAAGCTGGCAAAAGGAAGGATGCTACTGAGGTCCGGAAATGGGAGAAAGTTTATCAGACTCTGAAGAGCACAAAAATGAGCTTGAAGGGTGGAGAGGAGTAATCTTTGCAATCGTTTTCAGTCTTTACCGAAAATTGTAGTCCGGATTTTTTTTTGATAAGTATATTTCTCAAATCAATTTTTGTTTTCTTTTTCGCTAGAAAAGTTTCAAACGAATCTTTTCACATTTCGTTTTGGTGAGATGTAGTGAGTTGTCCGAAATAAATGAGAGCATGTTTTCATTTTATAAAGCAAATTATCTGTACATTTTCTAAAAAAATTAATTGTGAAAAGTTTACTTTTATTATAAACATCAAACATTCCAAATCAAACTCAGACAAGGGTTTTACAGTCATATGTATTCCATATTCTAAAGATGAAAGCGAACATGCATCAATCATACAACATATTGAGAATAAGCTTTCAGTCTTTTATGGCGACCCTTGATAACTTCCATTTCCATACTTAACAGCAAGTGTATAAATTAACTTACAAGTACGCATAGTTATGTCAAAAAGTGATAGACCAAATAATTAAAACGAATTAAAACGTTTCCTGATTATTTGTATCATCCTGGTCTGCCACTTGAACCGGCGGAACTGAAAATCGGGATGGTGTGGGTGACACGTCCTTTGAAATCGAGCCACTGAAACTTTTGCGATTACCAAGACTCATAGTGTCTTGTGTCGTGTGCCTTCTTCTAAGTAGAGTAGAAAACTTGTGGAAAACACCTTTCCTTTTTAATGTCCCATCGGTGTTACCGTTACCACCTTGTTGATTCTTTTCTGTGTTATCTGGGCTAGTATCATATCACACGTGTATTCCCTGTAACAACACATAAAAAAGCCTGTTGAACATAAAGTTCCAGAGGAGAGAAACATTCTGAAAAAAAATTATGAGGAGTATATTTTGATTAGGTACCTCATTTTCTTGTTTCTTTCAATATCATCCTGAAATGCAACCAGTTTCCTTTCAAAAGATGTCAAGTCCAGTTTAGCTTCTTTTCTATAAATATCCCAGTCCTCAACCAACTTTTCCAGATCACCGAAATCAGAATCGTTGATAAAACTTTGTTGATAAAAAGAAAAATCAAATTTTAAACTGTGAATTAATAGTTTTATGAATTTAATTAAAAGTTTAGTTGTTAAACTTTTGTCTGTATGCATCTTTGAAAAGATTTGGTTTTGGGGCAACTTGATACATAGCCGTAAACCATTTGAATCATGTAAATGTAACATTTTTAAAGTTTAAACAAACTTGCTTTGCTTATTACAGCAATTAAGTAAATGTATTATTACCAGGAAAACTCGGGAATATGAACTCCATTAATTAACTCGTTTAAAGTCATCGCATTGAATTGAGTTGAAATGTTGTTATTTTGAGCTGACAGTTTCTCCAGCAAGTGGCTCTTAGCCTAGGTAAGTAACGGTAATGAAATGAGAAATATCCCGTAATTATGGACATAGAGGTATGAACTATAGCATTTAAAATGTAATTAAAATGTAACGCATTAATACCTGCCGACGAGCTTTTGCATGAATAAATCTCTTTTGAAAGGTTTCCAGCGTTGGCTGATGAACTGTTCCTAAGGATTCCATTATTTCTGAGCATTGACATCTTACACTCGATTCAGTTAATGGACTAAGGTTTGGGGCTGTTGATGAATCGTTGTTAATTATGTCCTCAGTAAATTTTTGAACTTGGGAGAGCAGCGATTGGCAGTTCCCAGAGAGCTCGTGATACTTATCGTTACAAAACCACAAACCAAAATTCATGTCATTCATGACATTTTGCGCACATTTCATTAGTGCAGTGCAATCTTCTTTTTTTTTGATCCAAACTATTTTTCTCAACTCACCTCTTTGAAAATCCTTTCAATTAGTAAATCCTCCAGATAAAAAGCACGTGAAAAGGCAACAGAAGCTTGATTCCCCAAAACTAGTTCTGAGGCTACCTTCAACCTCAGTAATTGATCTTGACAAGATGATGATGTTTCCATTTTTTATTATAAAATTTGACACTTTGCGTTAAAAATAAACTATTCAAGATACGAAATCAAAATTTTTAGCAATAAATTTTTCTACAAGCTACTGTGTTACACTTCACTAGCATGCAAACCAGACTCGCACTAAAACACCAGAAATAAATCCAGCAAAAAACCGCAATCTACACTAAACCAAAAATATCACCAAAAAAGGTTTTTGCACGAAAACAACAAGACCTTATCATCACCATACGACTATCATAGACCAACTAAAAATCATAAAATATCATCACATCACATTTACCACACCACAACCAGAAGAACCAGACTCATACATCCTTTCCAGCTTACTCATCCACCATCGCCATACACCAAAAAAGCAAACGCGTAAAAAAAAGTTATTCATCTTGTTTTGCAAAAATAAAAAAACAGCGATGTGTTCTTTGTGTGATTCATGACGAATGTGTCAAATGCACACATTCAGAAAAAAAGGACAGCCTCTCAAACATAATATTAACCAAAAAAGCACGTTTGTACGAATGAGTATACACAATGCAATATGTACATACTTAACAAAGTAAATGATGGAAAATGTAAATGTAATTGAGTTAAAAAGTGATTCTTTTTCACTAGCTATAAAATACAATAAAATTCTGAATCTTGTACTCAAGCCGCAATACTCAATAGACAAGTTAAGCCAAATGCCACAACTCTTTTTTAGCAAAAAGCAGGCAGGCATACTTATATACATACTTGATTTGCTAAATGAGTGTATAAGCTCGTAATATAAAACATTTTAGAAAAAACTTCTTATTTGGATGTGCATTTATCATTATCATCATCAAGTTCCATGAATTTTATTGTGCTTTTTTATCACATTACACAAATGTACATACTTTACCATACATAAATGCTAATGAAAATGATTATATAAATATTAATGAAGTGTCATGTCAGACTGTAGCTTGTACAGCTCACGATTGTAGCTAATTTACACACAATTTTTCTTCCTTAGAATTAAACATATTACACGCATATCATATTCATCATCTCTATTTTTCCTTATAGAATGCATCACAAAAAAATCTCAACATGGCAAATTTTCATGAAGTACTTTTTGGAGAATGCAATGAAAGGCAACATGCAACCCTTTCTCGAAATGCCTGTGTGCCTGGTTGACTGGGTAAAATAACGGCGGATGTAAGCTTCATTTCATTTCATAAAGATCCAATAAAAAACGCTATATGAGCTGCATACGCTTTTGAAAGATAAGAAAAGCTATAAAAGTACAGAAATAATAATAATAAAAGCTTGTCATCTGCATATCACTTTTAAATAATAATAGAGGTAACAACTGCACTCCGCAATGACGATGAGACTGACTGTAAAAATATTTCGTAAATTGCAGTTAGACAGATGCAGATGGTAGTGATTACCATTATCACCGAGTTTTAAAATGGCTATTTAAAAAGTACTGTGCACCGTGCAGGAGGAGGATGATGATGTCACCTCACCATGTAATAAACTGTCCATAACATTTTTGCGAAGCAAATGTGCAAAATTCTAAAATAAGGAGTGGATTTTCAAAGAAAAGCTAATATTTCACTGGAATGGTTAAAGAAAACATGACATCCAATTTTTTTAAACTAAGAAAATATAAGCCCGACAAGACAAACAAAAAGATTTAGAAACACGAAACCAGTATCATGACATGGCATGGCTCACAGGGTTCAAAGGCAAATGAATTTTTGGAGTGTCGTGTGGTAATTATCCACTTTGGCGTATTTTCATCTTTGAAGACTAAATTATATATTTTAAACTCAAGATAATTAAAGTCAAAGAACTACAAAGAGTAAAGATTGTGAGCAGAAGACAAAAATCCAAAACGATAAAATTCGAAAGTCGTGTGGAAAGAATTTCGAAAAAAATGTACCATTATGCCGATAAGATTTCATGAAAATCAAATCTTTTTGCTTGATCGAATTTCTTTTCTTGTGTATCGTATGCAGCGCTAACCTATGAATTAAGTGCACATGAGTGCATTAGTGCTAGTCCATAGACATAATCTTGTTACTAATTTAAATATAGTTAAGCTTTAAGCTGCGAAGTGATTGGAATAAAATGCATTATTTCCATGAAGATTTATTAGGCTTCACACCTATCTTCTTTAAAGGTCGAACGGACATTTAACTCGGAATAGAAAATAAGACGTGCAAATGGAGACTTGAGATAAGGAGATAATTCCATTGAAGACTAAAAGGCATCATCTACATTTAATCAGGTATTTCGAATGTATCCAGGCACAAAAAGACGAATGTGGAACTAAGTGATAAGATGTTTGATGGCAAGAACAATGGAAGCTTGAACAAATTCGCTATGATATAACTATGATAATTGATTGATTATGATGGTAGGTAGTACGTGATGAGTGATGACCAATGTAGGCAAAATAACGGATATTGCGTAATGCCCCAATATTTTACATGAACTGTCTTTCTGCATAAAAGTAACAAGTTGACAAGGCGTTGGTCCTAAGTATTTGCCAAAAAAAGAACTTGATGATTGTTCTTTGTTGTTAACCCAACTATACTGCTAGCTAACGTTAACTACATGATGTAATTTAAAATGAGAGAATTCTCTTAAATTTACTTGTATTTCTATTTCTACACCGAATATTATCTATGCACTTTGCTTGTGGGAAGTGGGAAAACCTGTTCTAAGTAGTATTTCATGATCCTGATAATTTATTATTGAACGGCATCGAAATCAAAACTGAAAGACACAAAACTGTTAAATAATAAATTAATAAAAAAATCATGTGTCAGCATCAGCATTTAAAACCATTTATAATTAATTGGTTCTCTTAATTTAAATCCTACAAATGCATTCATCAGAAAATATTTAAAAAATGATTTATCCGTTTTTATGCAGAAAAAAATGTACACACAAGATGTCCACAAATACTTCGTGTTTTCTAAGCTGTTTTTAATGTCAGTTGCATAATGATAATTATAACTATAACAGTAATATTTTTTTGCTTCTTGTTCAATTTATCATAATTTAGAATTAATTGTTCACCAAAAAATTATCATACTTACTCATAACATTTTTTTCAAATCATTTTTTAACTTATTAACCATACATCATTTTTCGTCTTCATCATTCATACAAACAAATTCACTTTTCACTTTCTTATTTTCTTTTTCCTTTTTCACATTCTATCAATCTAACTATAAATACGAGATAATTAATTTTAATTAAGTTATATTTATTTAAATGCATTGTTGATTTTTTTAAAATTTTACACACACTTTACTTTTTTGATGTTCAAAATTTCACCATTCATTCACAATCAAACCACTCATCCGCTCACGCAATCATTACAAAAAATTTCCAAATTCATTTTTTCTCTTCACTAAAATTTGCAAACCGGAAGCCTGGGTAAATTTACACATCTATTTTTATAAACACGGAAAAAGCAAGAAATTGGAAATTGCACAAAATAATTTATTTTTTAATCACAAAAATTACCATACCAACATCAAACCAAGCGTACTAATTTATAAATTCATATAAAAGTTCATTGCACACATCTAAAAACTGATCAAATACAGTAAATAATTTGAACTAAATAAGTTGTTCTTGCAGCAGCAGCTATTTTTTCACACTTTTTCACACTCCTCTTGTTTTAATGAAAGATGATTTTTTTTCTTATGATGATTATGAGGAATACACATTTTTTTCTTAATGGAGCATTTGTTTAAATGTTTTTAAATGTAGTAAATTGTACAAATAGTTTCTTCGGCAGTATAAGTTGTTGTATTAAATATTAAATGGATAGATAGACACATATTTTTTATACTCACTCATTTTTTCCTCATATATTTTTTTCTCTTTCATTCAAACTAAGTTTTCTTGTTCATCTTGATCTAAGTACACATTATGTCTGTTTTTACTAAACTGTTGATTTTGATAACATGTTGACATGATGATTAAAAAGTATAAAAAATGTACAAAAGCGCTTATAGCAAAAAGCTACACAAATATATTTGTATGTAAATATGTATTTATATATTTTCTCTTCTGCTTTCACAGCTACTCAGCTATTATAATTTTTTAAATATGTATGTATGTTGTATCATGTTCTGTTGTTGTTTTAAATGCTAAATTTGCTATAATTAATCAGCCTGCACAAATAGAAAGATTACGACACAGACAGTTTGCTTCTTCGTTTTGAAATATTTTGAGAATGTACGAAAGTTAGTCAGAATATCTTATTATTCTTGAAAGGATTTCTTGTTTCTCATGAGAATTATAATATTTTGTTGCTTTCAAATAAAAAATTAGCTGAAACTACTCTAATTTACTACTAATTTATGTAATAATATTTAAGTATTCATCATTGGAGAGATTGCAGTATATTTTTGGATTTTTTGAGTTGCGATCAGAAAAAGTGATCTGAAGAACGTATAACATTTTTTTCTTGGTCCAATTGTTGAAGCATAGCAACAGTAGTAGAGCAGCACAGCACAGCATAAAATTATGAAATTGAACAAAGACTTTTGGCATTGCTTTTTTTATATGTATAGTTTTGTAGCAAAAATTTAGCAAAAAGTAAGCCACAAATTTTCAACAATATGGAACGTTTTTTCTCTTATAACTTACTGTAAAAAACTGACATATGACATATTTTAGTTGTTTCTTTCATATAAATAGATAGACAAGCAAATTTAGTGTTTTTTTTAATATGTGCGCGTAGAATATATAAGTAAAGTGAGTACTATTTTGTTCCACCCAGTCAAGTAAATATATTAAGTAAAATGTAAAAAGAAATTTGTAAATAAAAAATACTCTCTTTTTCGTTTTTTTTCAAACACAACAACAAGAAAAAATATATATTATTGAAAAGTAAAACCAAAATAATTGTACATAAAAATGATAATCATAAAGATAACAAATCACTAAATAAATTCATAACAATTACAATTAAAAACACAATTTAGTCAAAAATCTTTTGTAACAATGTTTTGTTTTAGTGAGAATGCGTGTTGTTGTTACTTGTCAAGTGGTGAAAAAATTTGGTATTTATATCGTTAAAAATTGTTACACACAACGCAGAGCAATAGTTTAGCAGCAGCGGCGACAATAGTATATTAATTATCATTATTAGGTAAAAACTAAGCAGTTTAAAAATTTACTTAACTATTTACTAATTTTATGATGATCTTGAAAAACTGTTAAAATGTATAGCAAAGTTGTTGTTGTGTAGCAAATATAATAGCTATGTATACAATAGTAAGTGGTTTTTTCTTCTAAGCTTTAAAAATTTTCTGAAGGAAAAAAGTAAGATGTCTACAGCTGTAAAAATGAAAATAATACAAGTTTTCTTTACAATAACGATAATTAATTTTTAATATAATTGTATAATAATAATCATAAGTTGCATCATCTAAAAAGTTTAAATTACATGAGCAAAAACATTTCATCAGAGTTTTTAGTAGATTTTTTTTCTTTCTTGTTCTTTATAAAAAATGTAGCATAATAGTAGCATATAGAATATATTTTTTGTATTTATATTTTATATAGTCTGTGCACTTGGACATCAATCTTACGAGGTTCTTTTTTCTTGTCACCACGTCATACTCTCTTTTACAGTCATCAATCAATCATACTAATAAAAATTCATAATTTACGAATATTATCATTAAAAGTTTTCCTTTCTTTACAAAGTTACAATTTTTAAAAGCAAAACACACACAACTTTTAAATCCAAATGGAGGAGTGCGGATTAGTAAAAAATCGCACAGCGGCTTGTGATATAACAATATATTTCTATTTTTTTACAGACAGACAAATAACGCAGAAGATAAATATATTTTTACGTGTGGGAAAAAAAACTGGCAATAAAAATTGTTAATTATATTTAAAAATTGGCCTATTAAATATTTTTTTTGCTTTAAAACGTATCATCAATACTATAATTATTTGATGGATAGCAAAAATCTTTTTTTGTGGAGAATAAAAATCAAAGTATTATTTTCCAAAGATATTTTTGTCGAGATGGGTAATTCATATATTATACACATACTAAAGAAACATTTTAACAAATCAAATCAACATTATTTTATCATTTATCATCAACTCTGCTTGTTACAAAACTTTAGAATTTTTCACAATCGGAGAAGAGATTTTTTAAATTTGTTGGTTTGTTTACTTATTTTCTTCAGTTGTTTCTTTTGTCTCTTCTTTCTTTTCGTCTTGTTTGATTTCTTCCTTTTCCTTTTCTGGCTCTTTTTCCTTAGAGGCCTCCTTTTCTTTTGATTCCGACTTTTCTTCTTCCTTCTTCTCTGGCTCTGGTTCGGGTTCTGGCTCAGGAAGGTGCGTGTTCATTTTGAGAGTTGTGGTGATTTTCTCCCAGTCAGGATAGCAGCGTTCCCGAACCCTCTCCAAGAGGCCCATAAGGTTTGGACAGTTCTCACTCATCCAATCTCTCAGATCGTATTCGACGCATTTGTCAACGTAGGCGATTTGACTGAGGTGGGCGAATGCAACGACGTCAAGCTGCAAGTTAGAAGAAAAATCATAAATATACAATGAAACCGAACTGAATACCAATGTATCATAAAAGATTCCATTATGTTAATAACTTACGTTGCTTGGTTTATCCCCAAAGAAAAACTGCTTATCGCCCAAAGTCTCCTCCAAAACCCTCAAATCCTGTTTGCCAAACTCCAAAATTTCCTCAGCAGAGTGAACACCCAATCCATGAGCCTTCACCTTCTTTGCTCCTTTTCTAGAGTAGGTCAGCTTAAAGACTACGTTGAGAATGGGGTTGGGGATGCGTGATCCCAGAGCGTGTTGAAGGCTCAATTTGCATCCCTACACGAAAATCAAATAAAACACGAAATTAGTTCAAAGTCCACTCCCTTTTTTTGCCATTGTCCGCAAACACGCTCATCATTTATTTTTACTATACCACCACCACCACCATCTCACTCTCACCTTAATCATGCCATCAGGACACTTAGACCGCCAGTAGACGTAGACCCAGCACAAATGATTTTCAATCATGGATATCAGAGCGTGAGACACATTCCTCTCTTCCTTTGTCAACTGTGCATCCGGGTCAATTCCAAAGACTCCACTTAGCTTGTTGATGATCACCGCAGAGTCACCAATTTCCTCTCCATTCAGCTCTACAAATGGAAGCTGACCTTTGGATGACCTGAACTTTAGCTTGTGATCCACATTCTACAAAAAACATTAAAAAATCATCAAATATTATTTCATGACATCCCATACACCATTTTTTTCCTCTCTCGCTATTTTAAATTACATCACTTTCCATTGCTCCTCATTATTTACATTTTTTCCTCTCTTCTCATTTTCCAGATTATTTTTAACTTTCGTCTGAGATATATCACAGACTCATAGACATAACGTACACTTTGTGAGATACGTGTAAATACATAGAAAAGCCTGTCTCATCTCACAACAGATGATAGATGTTCGCATGAGTGTTGACTTGACTTTATCCTTCTTTTCTCTTTCAATTTATTTATTCTTATCAGCTTGTATTCTTCCACAACCATCTATCCATCCCCACTTACTCATCATTACTCACTGCCACCAAGCCATAAACCATCAAAAATAACCTCTAAATAGCCATATTATCACCATCAACAAAATATTCAATGCAACTACTTCTCTTCTCTTTTCTACTCCCAAGTTTAAGTTTAAACGACGATGACGCCACATTAGTCAAATAAGTCAAGCTAGAGAAAAAAATGCACACATTGTTTGTGCGTTCTTAAAATAAACATTCATCGTCTCCACTTCTCCAGCCTTTTCCAAACTTTCAAAACCAAAAAACCAACTCAATAATCCAATCCAGCCAAAAAAAGCCAAATGCAAACATTAAACAACCATTATCATCAAAAGGCATGCGTATGTGTGCAGTCAGTGTGCACTCTACAAACACTTTTCTTCATTTACACAGAAAAACCTAACATGATTATTATGATGAAATGAAGACACACACACAAGAAGATACACCTACGCATTCCAACTCTCTCTTCCTTCTTCCTCAATAATGACATGACTTGAAACATTTGGAAATCGTCCAGTCAAGTCAAGCCTGCTTGTAACTGATTAGCTAATTACATTTTTTTCAAATCTAATCTAAATAAATAAAGTCATTTACTTCAGCTCAGGAGAGTTAAGCTGTCTTGTTCGTCTGCAACCGTATTACTTGTCTTAATAAATTACTTTCCAACTCCAACATTGCCTAATGTCATGTAAAAGTAAATTCATGGCCGTGTGACTGTCTCAAACCACCCCAAAAAAATTACATGCATAACTATTTTTTATCCAGCCTGCACAGTGCATCGCATAACATGCAATACTACAAGTGATCTAATTTCATATTTTCTATTTACAATTTTCTTTAAAACGAGGACACTTTCATGAATAATGTAATTACATAGTCAATGTTATGTCCCTATTTCAATTTCTACGTAGAAACCAGTTAGTCATCGCATCGTCGTGATACTTATTTTTTCCTCGGAATTCCAACAGTCAAATCAATTTTTCTCATCAGTTTACTTTAGAGCTCTTATATGACCATAAGCTCAGCTGAACAAATACAATAAATTTCTCAATACCGGCATTCACCAGTAATATGACATGCCGTTACATGGCCAATGTGATGTTGCATGTCTGCATTGTCCGCCTTTACCTTCCTGCCTGCCTCACTCGCTAGAAAATTACTTGCCGAGTTTGTGTCTTTGCTCCAGTTTTCTACTTTTCTCATTCAAATAAAAACTGTTGGTCATTGCCTTGCTTAATAATAACTTATAATTTTCCAAATCGACAAACAAACTTGACTTGGTTTTTTAAAGGAAATAATTGGACAGGACTTGACCAAACTTTTCAGCCAGACAGGCAATGCCTAAATGAATGTATTTTCAGTTTTTTGACCATGACATCTTTTCAGTAAAACTGGACATGTTTCGAAGCTTGTACGGACGGAGGAGAAGAGTACGTACAACATTTAATTTAAGGGAGAATGTATGTCATTTGCCGGGTGTCTTGGCTGTCATGTCTTGTGCTTGTCACGTATCCTCAATTACCATCCTTTCAGAAATTAGACCAGAAACGATATTTTATTTTTCTGGTACTTAATCATAAATCTCAACAAGCCAATCATAAACCATAAACCTACCAACCATTTAAAAATGAAAATTAATGATGAACCCCAAAAAATCCCCTCTTCTTCTTAACATCTTTTTTGATAGCATTTGGGATTCTTTTTTTGTGCTTTTTAAGAAGAAAAGGAAGCAGAGGAAACATGAACATGTCATCATGATCATCAAAGAAAAGGAGACAAGCTTAAAAATCCACACACAAAAGACATCACCACCACCGTGTACACAAAGTCATGTTAAAGCCAAAAAAGCCATCGTCAAAGACCTTTCTTTTCTTCATTTTTCCAGCAGACCAAAAAAAACCAAAGCAACAGAAAGTCAAGTCAACATACAATACAAATGACAGAGGCAACGTCCTCTTTCCTCCATCCACCACCTATAAAAAATGTGACGTTTTATTTCCAGCCTTGTGTCTACTCTCCACAGTTCAGTTCAATTGCTGGAATTCCCTGAACTAAAAAAAGACATGCATGCATGACATACCGTGGCACACCACCGCACCATACCACCACCACCAGAAAAGCTAGAAAAGACTCTTTTGCTTGCTCTTATTCCATCCAGCCTGTCATAGACGCTGGAAAAAAAATCAATAGCTTTTCCACTGACTCTACTGTACCCGCTCCACCACCACCACCACCGCCACTACAACTACAGCTATGTGCACCGAAACCGACTCGGGTCGAGATACCGCCGACCACTGACACATACATTCATACTTACACTTTACACATTCTCCTCATACTTAAGCCATGTTAGAAATTACCAAACAGACTCTCTTTTATTCTACTTCTTTGGGGTCACCATACATCCAACATAAATGTAATTACAACTTTAAGTCTACTCTTTCTTGTTCTATTCTGTCCTGCTTACTCTACTGCCTTTCATGATCTTCCTATTTTCATGCACTGCCCAGCAACAGTGGCTTCACTCTCAGAGAGCTCAAAAAACGAATCCTAAAGCCAATAAGAATATAATGCCTGGCTCACAAAAACCCATAGAATTATTATGTAACTTAACAAAAAAACAAGCTTGTTGTTTTGTTTGCTCTTTTTTTCCTTTTCCCTTCTTCCTTCTTTTCACACACAAAAATACATATATAAATAAAATATACAAGTTGCATTGTTACTTTTTTCCTAGTAACCTGCCTAAAAAACATACACCTCCTCCACTGCACTCTACCTTCACTCCACCATCACCCCAAAAATATTTTACAAACATTTTAAAATGCATTTTATCCATCCATACACACTCACGCATGCATCCATGCCTCTTTTTTATTTATGCAATGCACCATACAAACTTTTCTTCAAAAATTGTGAGAACAGTTGGCCTGGCCTAGCCTAAGCCTGTGACTCTGACTGATTGTGTGTGTGAAAAGTCCCAAAAATCCTGACCATGAGAAGTTGTCCTCAATTCAATAACAATAATTGCCTTTAAAAAGCCTACAATAAGCCAAACCACTTTACTTTCTGCTTCTGTTCCTTTTTTTATAAATATTTTTATGATGCGTGCATAATGTTCCATGCATTTTGTATGCATGCATGCTTAAACCTAAGTACCTATCTATCTGCTTACTTTGTAATAATCATAATACTTTAAGCTACTTCTCTTCTAGCTTCTCACTTTACTAAACAAACCAAAAAATTGAGTGTGTACATTTTGCTTATCATATCATATTTTTTTCTTCTTCTAACAGAAAAAACTTATATTATGAAGATAGCACAAAAATAGTAGACAGATAACGATAAAAACCAAACCATACCAATAAATACCATAAACTACAAAGCTTACAGACAGATACAAGTACCAAAGATATCTTATGACTTCTCTAAAAAGACTTCCATTCCATTTTGTTCGTGTATCAATATCAATAGCAGCTTGTTTTTTTAGCTGAGCCGCTAAGCGACTTTTGCTTCTGTCACGGAGACCGGTATACCACCACTTTATCCACCACCACCACCAAGCCAAACCATATAGTACCGCTATTACTATTACACATTTTATGCCATGGAAGGACTTTTTTGTGCTGTTTTAAAAAACACACACATAGAAAATACAACACAGGGACGTGTTTTTTAACAAGTTTTGTACATATGCATGCATTTTATATGTATATATGTTCTTCTCTGTTTTTTTAAGTACAATTGCTACATTATTATTATAAGTGAGCATGCAATGCCGAATGCACTGGAAAAAAATAAGTAGTGGATGGAAGTGGAGCTGCTGTTAGAGTTCTTTTTTGGCGACGATGGTCGTCGTCGTGATGATGATGATAGTTCATGGCTGGGGTGTGGTCTTTGCTTTTCAAAGGAGCGAGAGAGTAAAGTTTTCGTATGTGTGTGCCTTTCTTTTCCTTAAAACGAAACACCATACAGGCCAGACCAGACCATCATCATATCATGAAAATGAGGAGACAAACAGAAGCCACCAAAACATAACAGCAGGCAATGAATTTACTTTTTTGCTACTGACTGACTTGACTCTTTATATTCCTCTGCCATTATACTTCCTTTATTTTCCCAAAATTTCCAATGACAAAAGTGCATCTGATGTCTCTTGATCTCACTGATGTGATCATTGCTGTTATGGTGTGTGAGGACAGAGTTTTTTTGGAGATAGATGAAGTGGCAACAAGATAGATATGGACAGAGATACCTACATGCACAATAACTGCACAATGAATAGAGTTAAAAGCTGGAATGGATAGATAGATGGATGGAGAATGGTAATTACATCAAGTGCCCATAATCATATCATTTTACTCTCTCTCTCTCTCTCTCTCCTTTATATTTACTCTCTAGTCAATAAAGCACACTGCCACGCCAAAAGTTCTAAACCAAAACCACACACTTAACTTGTAAAAGTCACAAAAGCTATAGAGAACATTAAGCAGCGCAGCGTAGCCGTTTACTTCAATAAGTTTTAACCGCATCATTATCATCATCGTCACCAAGTCAACTCTCTCCAATGATATTGGTGCCATCACATCACGTTCATGTCAGTCTCAATTTTACGATGCTCTTTGCTTTTCTCTCTCTTCTAAAAATATATATAAAACAAATCACTGCCAACAGACAAGCAGAAGTAAAAATGGCAATGACTTTCATTTTTATTATTATTTTACCTGAACATGGACATTTGGACATGGCAGACTGAACTGGACAAGAAAACAAAGTGATTGTCACAAGTCAAGTCAACCCATAACCGTAAAAATCCCCAAAAAATAAAATAAATGGACGATAGAGCCAGAGCCTCTGGTCAAACCCATAATAAAAATGGAGGAAAGGAAAATTACTACAGTCCTCCTGTGGCATGCTGATGATGTGATGACATTATGAATTCTATAGTAAAATTAAATGAACGTTTGTCCCTAGAAAAAAATAGCGGTGCTATGCTAGCTGCTGTTGACTAAAGCTAACAATATTTAATCGCAGTGCAAACGTTACTTATTTTTGTTGACATAATGATATTTACATGTTTGATGATAATGATGACTCTGTGATGACGTTAAATGGATTTTACTGCTTGCTGACTCTGACTTGCGTTTCACCATTGCCAAAAAAATGCTAGATAGACAGACAGACGGCTGCTAGAAAACCCATAGTGTACACAGTACATACATACATTACAGTATAGCTATCAGTAAAATTGGGCATGTCATCATACACTATCATTAACCCAGTAAACATAAATGTTTGCACTAATTTGACAAAACATTAGGCAAGGCAGGAGCGAGCGAGAAAGAAACCGACCCCAGCTTCACATGGAATTACCCATTTAACATAACAGCTCAGCTGGAAACGTTGGGGTATTAAATTTAATATTAAATTTTACGATGGACTCGTATGCCATACCTACTGGAATGGCAGAGACACGAACAAAATTGAATTAAAATTTTAAATTCAAGGATAATGAGAGGTGGGACGGGACCTCTCCCTAAAACAAGGAGCCACCTGATGATTTCCACCGAGAAGAGCAATGAAATGTGGAATACATTTATTATGGAATATGGCAAATAAAAAACAAATTTATTGGAAACGTACCTCATACTGGACCTCAGTAAGTCTCAGCCAAGTTTCCACTTTCAAGCAATACGGACTCAGAGATGGTAGTACCGGAGTTCTGCAAAACTGATACAAGTAGACGACATCCTTTTGGAAATCCTGTTTGTGCACCCGTGGTGGTGGAGGGGCAGCCTCCTTCTTTTCTGCTTTCCCTTCACCTCCATCCTCCTTCTTCTCCTCGCCAGACTTTGTTTCAGCTTCCGCCTTCTCTGCTGGAGGCTCCTTGACTGGACTGTCATCAATCTTTTTTGCTGGAGCGTCATCAACCTTGATCTCCTCCCCCGTTTTATTTTCTACTTCAGCTGACATCTTGTCTTCCTTTTTTAGCTTGTATTGGATTTCACAAAGAAAAAATCAAAACCTGTCACACAAAAAGAAAAAAACCAAAAAATTAAAGTATGTCAACATTTTTTTCTCACAAAAAATCCCAAACCTCAACCATTTAAAAAATAAATAGCACACCAACAATAGCATGACTTTTTTTGCAGAAGCTACATCTAAACATTCAAATTTCAAATTCACACTCCCTCAAAAAAATAAATCTCTCACACAAGCAATATTTCAAATCGCTCAACCGTGACCGACAAAATAATCTTTTTTTTTGTTTTACTACTCATTTTTTTCCCTAATGTTCTCTTCTCTATACACTTGTTATTTTACAGACTATTAGCTATCTCTCTCTCATCATTATGATGATCCCCATCCTCTCAAAATGCTCACGTTTTTTATGCTCACCATCATCATCAAAAAATGCACCAGGTATGTCTGCAACAACACAAAAACGCATGTAAAAAAAGTCAACCATTTAAACGAAAAAAAAAATCTTCTCAGTTCTCAATTCCCATTCCCTCACGTCACTCTCCCAATCAAACAAACAGCAGCAGTGTGTTTCTCTCGCTAATTTAGTTATTTCCTCTTTTCAAAAAAATCCAACCCTTTTTTCCTCCACCATCACCACCACCGGAGGAGGAATCCCACATAGTTAACTGCAAAACAACAGCTGCACAATTTAATTTCGCTATAATGGTTTTACTTCGTGCCAAAAAGAGAATATTTTTCAAAAAAATCCTAACATCAATCAACATAAAAAGTCTAGTAAAAAACCCAAATGTAGTAGCATAGCAGATAGATAGAGACCTTCAGACAAAAATTACATTTTTTTCCCATTCATTGATACTACCACACACAAACAAACAGTCACACACTTTTTAAGTAATTCCTTTTTCATACTCCACTTTGTTTAATGTTGCTTGCTAAGCTGTTGCTGTACTCTAAAAAAAAAATCAACAACAATCAACAATTTTTATTGTTCTCAGAAAAGAATGCAACTAAAAAAGACTGACTTGACTTGTTACTACTGCGCACATGGCGAGTTGAGTGAGAACATAAAAAAAATTGTCAAGTGAAGCGAAATAAGTTGACTTGTCAAGACGAAAAAAAAATTGCAAGATAGATTTGTTAAGACGCACCTGCTTTGTTTTATAGCTTAAAATGCTTAACCCTTTCTTTTCTTTATGCAATGCAGAATGAAATGTGCAGCAGATTTATATCTTGAAACACAGTCGGCACAAAAGGTTGATCAAATCAATCCACTTTTTTCGTTGAGTAAAAACCGTGCATAAAAATATGCAATGAGTGTGTGTGTGTGTAACTGACTGACTGAATGCAAAGGAATGTCAAAATGTGCCGAGTGAGCCGGTGATGCTGAATTGAATTGAATGCCGATGGTGAGATTTGAGAGAAAAGCTCACTCAAAGTAGTCAAGTCGTGAGTGACGATGAAGATGACGAGATTCTTTTTCTTTTTGATGGTGTTACAAACTTGTATGAATGCATAATGCAAGAGAAACAAGTATTACACGCATAAACAAATGGAGTATGACAAGAGGAGTGACTAAGTGAGTGCTATGCTGCTGTTGTGTGATTTTTTTTTGAGTTGAGTTGACTAAAAAAACGTGAGTAATGAATGATGACATGACAGATTAGTGTGTTAAACTTGGCAGAGATGTTTAATGCAGTAGTAAATTTGAATGAATGAATGAGTCTTTTTATTCGTGTAAAAAAAATGTTTCTGACTGATTGTACGAGTGAGTTTACTGGAACATTAAATGTGTGATGGTGAGAGGATGATCTGCTAATTTGCTTTTCATGATCATCAACATCACCATCATGCTAAATAAATATGTATTCATTCATTTGCACTTAGCACGCGATCTGATCTGATCGGCGAAAAGTGAAAGAGAGCTTTTTGTGTTTGTTTGCGGGGGTGGTGGTGGCGGTGGTATGCAGTGTATGCACTGTACTTGAATGTGTCACTTCCGCCGTTACCAGGAAAACAAGAAACAGGTACGTGGTACACCACTGAACTGATAGCGACGGCGATTCGACTTCTGGATAATTAGTGCAACAGTTTAGTTATGACTTGATTGATGGCCTGGCTTAATCTTTCTTTAAAATTATACAAAAGGAGTGGATGACTCAAGAAGTAGTAAACAGTAAAAAGAAAATGAATTATGAATGAAAACGATAACAAGTTATGAGTCACACACGGCAAGACATGGGCACACTGGCACACCTCAACAGTCGGCTGGTTTGGTTGCTGGAAAATGGAAATCAACAACAAGTGCAACGAGCGATGACCAATAAAAATGACCACAACCACAAAAAAATTAAATTAAGTGAATAAAAAGGTTAATTTAGATGAACTATCTATCTACCACCGCAAGTTTATAATTTAATGGGGTGTCGGTGTCGTCATCCGTAACGCTAACGATTAATTCAACTTGTTCAACAAATCTTTACCTCAATCTTCTTCTTTTTACCAGAAAAATGCACTAATTTCATTGAAAAAACTTGCGTAATTCAATCTACTTTTAATTAACTTGCTTACTTTATTAATTCAGAAAAAAATGCCCACTCAGGAAAAAATATCCACAGCTGTGACTTGTGAGTTGTGACCAGTGTCCACTTTTGATTTTCTTTCAAAAAGATGATCAACACCAACACAACACGTCAAACAAAAGGAAACTGTCACAGATTTTCTCAAGAAAGACAAATTTACGGAAGATGTTCTAGTTTTATGATTGATTAATGATGTTTAAGATGATTATTAATGATTCCCTAACTGACAATGAGCATGTCATACAACAAAAACATCTTATGTGAGTAGGCTGCGATAAGTGATAAATGTCGCGTGTAGGTAGCTCAATAGTCAGTTTAGATTTTTGGTATAATTAAATTACTGACTTGACTTGGTCAATCGTCATCATCATCATCAGTCGGTCAAAAAGATGAAATATTTTAGTGCGTGTGTGCACAGTGCACTATTCATATTCTACAAACACGTATCTTACTTTAGCGTGGGTATCGGGTATGATTATATGACTGCATGCATGTGTGAGTTTCAGATAAACTGATAACACATTTTTACAATTACAAGTTTCACTGGATCTGAACTGGATTCTCTTCCTTCTTGGCCTAATCTTCATAAAGTAATCAAATCAGCCTTCCTCTATCAAAATCATGAGTCATGAGGTTTTTCAATTCAACTAACTATTATGCTCAAGTACGTAGAAAAACGTTGAAATAATCAATTATCAAATAAAAATGCATAAAGCCTCCTTTCATCTCATCTTTTTACCAAAATAACCTTGCCCAGAAGCAAGATAACCAGTTAAAGATAATAATTCTTCAAAATTACTTGTTAGATGACCAATATTGAAATATTGAAAACGATGACTAATCCTTCAAAAACGTTTAACTACTCAGATTACTCACTAAACCAGCCAAATCAACAATTAAACCTCAAAACGCATCTTATTTCTCCCTCACGCACAATTTTTTTCAGTATCTACATCAACCAATCAAACAACTTCTACTCTACAAAAAAATACCCAAATCAAAACAATTTTTTACTTACTTGACTGCTGCTTCAATCCTTCTTTTTATCTCAATCACTTTGACCACTTCAAAATCACACTAATTATTTCAACCCTTTCTCCAAACACTTTTACAAAATTCTATCCTTCGATAAAATCCACCACTCCACTAAAATGACACAATGTTTTTACAATGGACGTTAAATTTCCCACGTACACAAAAATTGTAACACAACAATGCAATATAATCTTACATGTATATTTTTTTCTATTGTATTTTTTATCCAACACTATATTTTTTTTGACTGATTGTTGTATTAAAAAGTAGAAAATAGAAAGACTGTTTCCTCTCCTCTTGTGTTACTTGCGCTGCTGCTACTTGTCAACTTACCCACAAAAAAAATTCTTCAACAACCAAACCAACGAAAAACTTGTGACTTGACTTGGTTTACATGTAAAATGTGAATAGGAGAGCACTACCAGTGGAGCCGCCGCACCACTATCCAAAAAAAAATGCACAAAAAAAGAGAGGCAAGCTTGCTTGCTTTTTTAGTCGTCTTTTCGTTCGTATACAAGCTTTACACAACACAGTGTACAGAGCAGCACAGCAAACTGTCATTTAATTTCCCCTTCGGTTTTTCGTCAGCCCTGCTATCTTAAAACTCTACTGCCTTTCTTTCTTTATTGCATTTTGTGGTGTTGGCTGCTATGCTATGCTATGCATTTTTCATCTGTCTGGTTTGTCCGGTATATACATTTTCTTGTAACATGGATATGTATAGAGAAGAATTGGGAAAAAGCCGAAAAATAAAGCTTGACCCCTTCCTTCTTCGTTTTTCGTGTCTTCTCCAAAATAGCAAGTAGCAAAGCAAGTAAGGAATGAAAATTTTTGGAGGGTTGTTTGTTGAATTGGTTAAGGGGTCGTTCATGTATAGAAATGTTACAATTTTTTGGTAATTTTTTGGGGTAAGTTGGTTGTCATATTTTGGAAACATGCTATGTGTATAACCCTTTATTGTTGATTTGATATAGCAAGCGTGTTTTTTCCGTGTTCTTCGATGTTTCCATTCCTTGTCATCTTATTTGCGTGTGAGTTGCGTATTTTTGTGTATAGAGTAGACATGCTATGTATTTAGGTAGTGTGTAGGCTATGTATATATTTTTTGTACGCTTTAAAAATATAAGCTTGTATTTTGTTGTAAGGCTGAATGTTATACTGGATAGAATTGGGTTGGATTTTTTAGTGCACTTTTTTTTTCTTTGGTAAAAATTTATAATCTTTCTTGTTGGTTTAAAAAAGCATGTTGGTTTTATGAAAGTTGGAATGCTTGCCTCATCTAAAAAAGACGGCACCACACCTTTAGAGAAAAATAGGATGTAGGAAGTTTGTAAATAAATGGGTAGGTATATAACATGGTGAGATGGTGACCGTATATAAAATGTATGTAAAGGTATTATTAAATTTTACTGGACTGAAATACACAATAGTGAACAGGGTAAGATTTTAGAGCTCTGCTTCTGTTATGTTCTTTGGTAGTGTAATGGGTGATATGTGACGCTACAATAAAATGCATTGAAGAATTGCATTTTCGTTTTGTGGAAAAGGGTCCCTTTTTTGTGATATGGAAACTTGGAAGGAGGAATGAAATGGATATGTATACGAATAGCATGAGAAATGGGGAAAATAAACGCCAACGCCAGAGTGCCAAGCCCTACCCTACCCTATCTGAGTACTAGGAAATAAGAGACGCGTTACTTTTTTTCCTGTATGTTTTGGATATATGGATATTACACAGACACACAGATATATATTCTTTGGCTGGATAGATGAAAAAAAGAATGTGTGTGTGATGCATGCATGTACACATAGAGAATGCTATGACGTTTTGTAAAAGGGATCGACAACCGAAAAGAATGGGCTGAGGTGGTGGTGGTGGGATAACCATAGGGGTAAAAAAATTATATAAGGGAATTAGATTGTGTAATGTTGAATGTGTTATTGTGAGAATGGGAATAGAAGCGATACTGGATATGGGGTTTAATTTTGGATGAACTTTGACCGGGATGGTTTGTGGGGTCGGTGGTGATGGTGGATGGGATTTTTTGGGGTGAATTGAGAAAAAATGCTTGGTTGGGTTTGGTGATATGATTTAACCCTTTTTTATTCGGAATGACTACTTGTTTGGGTAAGATTGCAAGTTATGTTGAAGGAAAGCAATATTTTTGGGTAAAGTGTAAAAAGCGTTTTCAATGTAAACAAAATTGATATGATGTATGAGATGAAGAATAAGATGAAAATATTATGGTATTATGGTAGCTAGTAGCTAGTATTAAAAAAACTGGTAGGTGTGTTGTGTTGGTAGCATTTGTTATGTAATATTTGTTATGTAGCTTGCATTCTTTTTCAACAAGTCATGACAAGTCATGAAAATAGGTACGTAGATGAATGTATGTATACGTATCGCGTTTTTCTTTGCATC
>JAQFXM010002379.1:0-25056 GCA_034693345.1 Entomobrya multifasciata
GTATGTAAAAATGTGTACATTTTACATGACTTCAGTGAATTTGCTTCCACCTTCACGCTGGGAATATTTTGAAATGAGGATAATAATGTATTGCATTAAAATTGAATGCAATACGCTTTCAAGCAGCAACATAACACAACTTCAATATATACTGTGCCACCTTATAATCTAAATCTGACTTTGGAATGCCGAATCAAATGGGGTGATGGGGGAAAATCTGTTATCTTGGTTTAACAGTGAAACAGTGCAAAACAACAAGCAGCTACATACTTTTCCCCTTTTTACACAAGCTATTTTTCTTGTACTTTTCGGGATTAAGTATGAAAGGCATTACATACTTTGATTTTGATTTGCTGTTCGGTTAAAAACATTGATGGATTTGGTAGGCTTACTCAGACAGCATGGCATGGCATGGCAAGGCTGAAGTTGGACGAGGAATGAGGATATGGAAGATGGAACGATGGAAAAAGAAGGCAGCACATTGTTGTGTACGGATGGAAGCTATTTAGAATGTGGATTACTCGACCTGAAGATTCTTTTTTTCCTTCCAAGATACAAATTGTCAATCGTTTAGTATGCTTCGTAGTTTTTATCATTTTTCTAAAAATGTCACACGAAGCGCTTCATCTACCAACCAGCCAAAAAAATGCTTTTAAGAAATGTATAAAAATTTAAATTAAATTTGCTCAGAATATAAATATGTAAGCTCTCCTATCTGTTCTAGGTAATCCATTATTACAGTCATAAAAAGTTTTTGTCATTTTGAAATGCCTCATTTCTCCCGTTTTTATTGAGTGAACAGTACTCCATGAACAATAGTCACATAATGGGTATATCTAAGTAGTGTACTTTGTACTCATTTTGTATATTTCACTGAATAAATTGTGGGATCAAGCCGGACATGTCTGGGTTTGCTTTCAAGTAGGGAAATTAAATAGAGCACAAATCCATTTGATCCCTTTTCTGGAGGAAGGAGGAAACAATTGTGAAGCGTGTGTGAATGTATGTATTTGTATACGTGTGGCTGAATCCGGACAGAGCGGCTCTAAACAAAGCATTTTATGTCTTTCCCATTCACCCTCCCTAACCAAGTGCAACCAGTAGTAGTAGTAGTTTGAAAGCCCTGTCCATGTCCCTGTCCCCTGTCCTCTTGCCTGATTTTGAGTGAGAGTAAAGTGACGGGAAGTGGTGGTGTGGCAAAAATGTATACTTTATATGAATACATGTATTTTAAACCATGCATTAACTTTTAAATAAGCAGTGTATATGGTACATATATAGGGATTCTAAAAATCCCAAGTGTTTTGTTCCTTGTTGTAATTATCAAGTCACGTGTTGGATTTATTAACTACCTTTGTTCTGATTTGGACAGCATAGCACATACAGCCGCCCTTTTCACTCACTCAAGAGAATTATTTCGGAGTTGTTGGGATTTGATGCGGCTGGTTAGATCTAGAGCATAAATCCAAAACATAACACACAATTTTCAACAATAATGACAACTCTGAAACTCTCATGAAGAAAACAATCAAAAACACGCGTCTTGACTCTGATTCACTTACAAAAACAACTGATCTGGGATTCAAAACTTGTACACACACAAAATACTACACATGTACGTATTTCATCAAAGGACAAAATATAAAGCTCCAGCGAGCTGCTTTTTGTAACTTGTATTTAGCCAGTAGTACACACATCCAAGGATCCAAGAATATCATGCTAAATGAATATGATGTGATTACACTCACTTACATTATCCAGGCGTTAGTGTATTAATAATTCTGTTCCGTACCGACTGCGACTGTGGAACACAAGTTTCGGGAGTTTGATTGATGGGCTCTTCTCGTACGTCGGTTTGGACCCCTTGAACTTTTGTTCTCTGTCATAATTTGTTTGTATTAAACAGCAAGCAAAATCCGCCACCATCCAGATTTATGCCCATGCTAAACTTCAGTTCAAAAACTAAACGAAATATTTACAATCAAGTTTCACGTACAGGATTGATCGCAGATTAGATGCTTTGTTTTCGTGTGTAACACTACTGGTTAAAAGGAAAAACATTTTTAATTATTCCCAGTCACCAGCGGCGTGTGAAAATGATGTTTGTACGTAGTCGTTTTCTGAAAGGGACAGTGTTATAATCTTGTCGAAAATTATAGGTTGTTGTAATTTACAAAATGCTTTGTTTGTAGGCCATTATGCATGGATGTTGCTAGAATTGGGTGTAAAAGTCATTTGCATAATTTTTGGATGAATTTCCCACGAATGGATTTTATGGTGAAATGATGAGTTCTTATCATGAGAATACTTCAAAACAACAAATGTTATTCCATGTTTCGAGTTCTTTTATTCAATATTGATTTTTAAAGAAAATGATCGATACAAACAAAATTGCGCACTTTAAAATTTGAATACACATTAAAACTGCAGTCAATATTTTTATATTTCTAAAACACAGAAAAGTATTTAAGTTCAGTTTTTTCCTAAGGAAGTGTATTTACGGAGATATCATAAGTTACATATTTAATACATACATATACATTTTTTGTTACATGCGAAAAAAGATTTTCAAATAGAATATCTATTAGTGGTTCTGATTAATATCTGAGAGTAAGCTAAGCTACCAGAATAAGTACATACATATTATATTATACCTACATAGTATTTAGGTAAATGTGCATCTCAAATATATTATTTACCCAAATAAAACATCTAAAATACAATATTTACAGTACAGTCGTCATTAAATATTTAATACTATACCAGCTATTATGTATTCTATTTACATGATTCAAAGATGAGTACTGCCTGTAGCTCATAAATGTGACATCTGAAAATGTGTAACTACTTTAAATAAAAACTTTACTCGTTTTAGAATAAGTAATTAATTACGTTCCAAACAAAACGCTTTGGTTGGTCAAACACCGATCACAAACTTTAAAACCTGTCGTCACTCTGTGAAATCCGTCAAAAAATTTGATTTTGCTATGTACATACAATGTGATTAATTGGTACATATATACATTTTTATAAATTGAAATTTAAGCAATGTGATCTTTGGATTTGGATCCTTGAATTAATTAAATTACACATTATATCAAAGCTGAATAGATTTATATAATTTTTATGAATACATAGTAGATACTATATAGTACACTGATACAAGTTTGTACACAATGAGAATATTTGGATTATCATCAAAATTCACCTGCCATTATAATGTATATACAGAATAGTATACAAGAAGTCCATAAAATTTCCCATATAAATTTCGTGCAGTATTTCTAATATTCATTTAAACTTATCGATTGAATTGTTTAGAGGAGGGCTCGGAAGTAGTCAAACCGTGAAAATTTTAAAATGAAACTTACAAGGAACACTACTTTAGTGTGAGTTGCATGGAGCAAAACGAAATGTCGATTGTAGGACAATTTTCAGCGTAGATTACAATTTTGAAAACATTTTGCTGTAAAAATAATATCTTGCTTTTGCTTTATCGGTATACTTACTCGCATATTTAAAAGACGTCCGTAGCTTCTTTTGTTTTTCGTTGAATTACATGCATGAAACAAGAAAATTCAGGCCTAAATAAGCAAATGCAATGTCCCTTGGAGTAAATTTTAATCAACAAGCTAATATAGAATTACATTCGAGTGTCTATGTGGTTTGAATATGCCTGTTATAAAGAATACCTATGCAGAACTGGTGTAAGCTAGGTAACCAAGGAGCAACTAGATGTTAGTTTTACAGCAAATTGTTTTCAGAATCGTAATCTACGCTCAAAACTGTCCTAGAATCGACATTTCAATTTGTTCTATGCAACTCACACTAAAGTAGTGTTCCTTGTTAGTAAAATTCCTATACTGCTGAAGGGTATTTAAAGAAAATCTGGGATTTGGAAAATGGGAAAACAAAATACATGTATCAGCATATTTATAAGTGATTAGTAATTAAGACTAGCTGCGTTGATTAAATGGTTTTTCTAAAAAAAAGGATGAGTGTCAATACATGAAGGATTTAATCACATGTGCATCACTCGCACGCAATGTAAAATAGCCTTGCTTTCACCCTTACCATCATTCATGCATTATCATGATTTCTTTTGTATCTTATTATCTTATCAAGTAAATTTAATCGATATATGTAATGTATATAGTAATAAATAGTCGATTTACTCTCTCATTATTTCGCTCACACTTTCCTTACCACCACTGCCTCCGCCGCCACCTGCATAGCAAGTTGTGGAATTTCTGCTGTTACTGGTGCTACTGTTCAATGACCTACTTGGAAAGGTTAGGGAAGAAGTCACCGAAGCAGAAATTTTCTTTGCCATTATCATCATCCAACAACTTTCCTGGGTCTGAGTGTGAATGGTACGAGGACGAAGGAGAAATGGGTTGTTGTGGTAGAAAAATGGCACTAGAATCTTGGACGAAAGGGCTAACACTAGGGTCAGCTCAATAATGAGTAGAGTGAAAGCGGCAGCTAACTTCTTAGCAAAGTATGTCAGTGAGGAAGTGAGAAGGGCAACAATTACAACTCTGACTTGATCCATCCACCCACTGCTCGCTATCATCCATAATGATGATGACTGGAGAAAGCTGGTGGAGAGAAGGAGAAGAATTAGGTAGCTGCACAAGTTGCTGCCTACCAAATCACAAGAAATTGTACGGGTCACGCCACCCGTCGTGACAGGCTCGGCACATTGTCCTACAAAGAAAAAAAACAAAAAAGAAATTCTTGAGTATAAAAACTTGAAAAGCTATAACATTTAGAAAACCACAATTATGCATAAAATTCCACAAAGATGTCTAAAAGAATAATCATAAAAAACCCGGAGAAGTGACGTGGAAAACCCCAGAAAAAAAAAGTTTGTCCATTCGCATAATTATTTCCATTGCTATAATCCCTGTCAGTGTCTTTTTAACAGTGTAATTGGGACACAAAGTACTTCTGTATATTATACAGCCAGTGGTGTACGTGCGTAGTAGTGAGATTGTGAGAGTGAAAAGTTTTTTTTGGTAAAAATGACCCCATCATTCCTTTTAACATTCATGGTGTTCAGTGTACACGCAAGAAAAAATGACCCTTTAAGTTTCTCAATGCCCAGTGAAAGCGAAGTAAAGTAAAGTTGGCTGTTATAATAGTAGGGCATCATTAAAAGTGTTTTACATTTAAAAGGGAGAAGTAGTGGTAATGGAATTCCAAGAATTTACAGTTTGAGTTGAGTACTAAACTGCTTGGGAGAATCTCTGTTGAAATCTGAAAACATCTGAAAATGCATGTCTCCTATTTCCGTTCATCAGTTATCAACAGACATGTTATGTAGCTGTTGTTGTCTGTAAACTTGGAATTCCGGGAAGGGAAGTGTGGAGATATAGCATTTATGCAAAATAGGTGTAAATTCAGTATCGTTGGTGGCAAGAATATATTATGTACATTTTTTCTGTGTGTTTACTCTAAAAAGCATAGTTTTAGAACAGAGAGCTTACCATCTACTGTGAGATTGAAAGCCCAAATTCCTTCCAAATTCGGACTACCATCACGGAGACAAGAGTCACTGCTGCTGTACACTTGGAGACCCTCATCTGTCTCGGAGTAGGAGAAGCAGTAACGACGGGCAGTGGTTGACGAGCGACTGAGTGGAGATGCGATAAGAAATCCAATTCCATTCTCATCCCAACTTCCGTGGCATTCGTAAGCTATGGCATGGAAAAAAGAGAAAGAAGAGACGTGTATTTGTAAACAATCGAAAAAGCACAATAGGGATACGTTTTAAAGCAAACAAGAATTCCTTCATGCCATACACCATAACAAAGAATTAGTATTATTCATGACATGCGACACTTTGAGTTGAACAAAACCTATATTATAAAACGTGACATTGCGTTGGCTGTTTGGCTGGTAGTATTGATGGTCGCCGTGGACTGACTATGGCTTGGTGATTGTGGTGTGGTGAAAACTTTGATTTGAACGCAGTACAAACACAAACCCATTTGTATTCGCTAGTCAAAGTATTTTACCAGTTGTCTAATACCCAATACAGCTTTAAATTGCTTGCCTGCTCCACTCAATTAAGAATTATGAAGACATTAAGCTCAGGGAGAATTACAGGGTGTGGATTTCACTTTCCACAATTAGTACGAATGGGAACGCACTAAAAGATATACAAAAATCGTTTCCCATCTCATTCCCATTCCCCAATACTTTTTTATAGCTTTTAGAGAAAAGTGATGTTTCTTCAAGCGACTACAATAGAATAGGTTTGTATTTTTGGTGTTTGTGTGTGCTTTACTTCTTAATGGCTTGAACGACAAGAAGGAAATGTGAAAGCGGGGGAAATATACGAAGAAAAGGAGGAAATGAAAGAAAGAAGATAAAATTTAAGCATCCACAGTTGATTGTGACAACTTACAGGTAATTGGCTCATGAGGCAAACATTTGGAATGGAAATCCATGGTTGCTCGATGTCCACATCCAACAACCAAACTGTGAAACGAGCCTTGATGATGGGCATTAGTCAAGCTAATGCCACTGGTTTCTCCGACACCACTGCCACCACTACTACTGCTGCTACTTGCTCCAGAAGAACCACTTGCAGAAGATATTTGACTTGAAACCCCAGAACATGGGTCTCCAGCTCCATTGGAAGCAGCAGGAGTGGAAACGAGTCGCCCATCTTGGGTAATGGTGGTCGTCATGTATTTACCCAAATAAGGGCAGCGCCGTGAGTTCTCTCTGGAACTGATTAGAGTCACGTAAGGCAGATTTGGTCCCATGGCTTCTGGCTTACCGCAATCATAGTCATCAACATCGCCCGTGCCTTTCTCTCGAATCTGGAGCTCAATTACGTGACTGTCACGGCGGTAGAGGTGCATACAAACTGGGAAGCTCGTGCTGGGAAATCAAAATGAAAGCGATTATTTTTATTTTTTCGCGTTGATGATGGTGTAATCTTTTCTCTAGTGACAGCGGTCACACACTTCCAATATTGCATTTTTTCTGAAAACTTGCTTGTTTACTTTTGTGCCTTTTTTAGTTTTTTGTTGTGAAAGCAATTTTCTTTATTTCATCAATATATTTTTGTGTGTACACTTACCAGCCCTCTGTGTGTTGTGCAACGATTGCGACATGATCTTCGTTGATGTCAGATCTGGAGTGACACTGTATTCGGGTCCCTTCTGTGAGCAAACGGTGAACGGTATCCTTGATTATTGGTGATGCACCAAATGGACCTCCAGTGAATGCTCCAGCATACGCACCATGAATTCCGTTAGAGAAATGACTGTTATGGTTTACCCCATAATACTGTTCACGCTTATTATCTACACTTGATACGCTCATTGTAGAATTCTTTTGGTTCGTTTTCACAATCAGCTTCCCATCCAGAGAATGCCAGTGATGCATTGTAATCCATGAAGGAAACTTGCATTTGGTAGTGCTTTCATGAACTATACAGACACAGAGAAGAAAGGGGTATATAATATTTACGCAATCAATATGGATGCAATGTAAAGCAGTAGGCATTTAAAAATGTTTTGTAATCCTTCCCTTTGTGAAAACTTACTTTTGTTAAAAGTTAACGTCCTCGCGCCTTCCGTTGGAGATGAAAGTCCAATACAGGTCGCATCGCCAGACTCAGCGATTTTGATTACATGGCCCTTTGCCCTTTCGAATATGAAACATCTGTATCTATCCTCGTTAGACGCTGCCAGTTGATAATTGAGTTTTCCAACCAAGTAATGGTACGCACTATCCCTCCACTCTGCCAAACACTGAAGCTCTTCAGCTTTGTGTGTTAATGACAAGCACGAGAGAAAAAAAGAAGAGTGGACCAATTAGTATGGAAATACATGCAAAGCACATACAAGGTATAATGTATATCACATAGGCACAGCCCTTTTCCCATCATCAGTCATCATCACACTTATACACAACCTTTTGTTCTCTTTCCGGGAAAAAGGGATCATCGTGATGACAGTGAACGTGTGTAACCCACAAAATGTTGCGGTTCACCGTTACTACTTATGTATTTTCTCTATCAAAAATGTTCTTACAGTTTGCTTGGAACTTACTTGTGCTTTCGGTTCGGGGAACATCAGGACACGCCTGGTACTTAAGCAGCAGTTTGGACGGTTCAGTGCATACGTCCACGCGAGACATGGGAGATTTACAGACGCCGTGTCCTCGGTTGTATGAGAAGAGGAATGGGCCTCTGCAAAAAAAAACATATTTCAGGAAATGTAGAAAAAAACTAAGTAAAATCCATTTCGCAAATAAATCAATATGGAAATAAATCTTGTGCTTTCGGTGGTGGAGAGAGAGATAGACTTAAACAGAATGCGGGTGGGTGGGCGCTTACTTGAAGGGGCAATCAATTGGCTGAGCATCTATCCGAAACAATGAGTAGAGCTGAGCATCCCCGGGAATTTGGCTGCAGAGGTTCTCCAGAGTATCCTTTTCTTCGCAATACATACCTGGAAATCATTGGAATCATGAAAAAGTATCTATTAGAAATACTTATTTCCCGGAAAAGAAATAAATTAAATATCTGAAATGCGGGGGTTCTCTCTTACTTTCTTTGAATTCCAGAACATTGCGATGCCTCTCATTGATAACGACACAGCGATGACATGTTTTTCTGAAACAAGAAGCAAAATATTATTTTAAATTTATCATCAAGTCAATCCACATTGTAAAAATTTATTAGGTAAACCAAAAAATCGGAAAGCTATATATTGTGTAGGTGGCGATTGCGAAGTACCTCCCACCTTATCAGATTGACAGGAGGTAGGTCCACTGTTAAGTGGAACAACATAAAACCCATATCACTTATTGTCATCATTGTCTTTTCACACACACAAAGGCAAACTATTCCCATCATCGATAAGAAAAAGAAAAGCACAATAAGCTCAGCTCAGGCTATTTTTTTCTAGTTGAGTGATGACTATGATGGTAAACATCATTGAGACCTATAACAGGTCGAATACGATAGCAAACAAAAATAGCAATAATGTTGAAAAGAAACAATAGAGCTCATCCAATCCGCCCTTTCACTTTTGAGCTCGTCTCGTGTCCTTTCACCAATCTATTCTACGAAACCAACATCCTCCCACATTTCTAGCTTTACCATCAATATAAAGCTTGCTTACACCTAACAAAAGCACACAATACAAAAAAATCATGATTCTTCTCAAAACGTAAGATAAAAAGAACACAAAAGTACTCCCACACACACATGCAGCTACTTTCTCATATAGAACCATTCAGTGTACCTATAATACGAGATGAAAAAAGTAATCAAGCGTCCATTTCTCCTTTGAGACTTATTATTAACCTCACGTTCTTGTTGACTAAACTACACACACACACACAGTGAGTCGTCTGCTCAAGTATAATATGCGGTACATGTAGTGTAGCCTTATAAGCTCTTCATTGTTCATTGTTGTGTGTGCGTAGCTATCGGATCTCTATGTGAAAAAATCCTCACCACCTATTTCCTCTCAGTTAGCCGTACACAAAAAACAGTGAAGTAAAAAAATAAACGGGCCAAACTTTTAATCGAAGATCACGGGATGGGACACATAAAAGCAATTGTGATTGCAATATCACTAACTTGTTTTTACGATGACTTGAGTCAATAAACAGAGTGTTTTCTAACCGCAGTACTACTTTTACCAGACATACACGTACGATTACGGTTACGGGGGAAAAGAGAAAAATAAATAAAATGAGTGAAAGGGAGAGATGGAGAAAAGAAATGAAAACCATTTTTACGTGTATTAAGCTTTCATCAGCTTTATTCTTGTTTTTTTCTCAAGAAGATTGCAATCAGTGCTGCTCTTTCCGTTTTTTTCTGTTCATTGTGAATACTTCCTCAGCCATGAAACGGTTGTTATTTGTAATAAGACGAGAGAGAGAGATTGAAGCGAGAGATATCGGACGGAAAGGAAGGTGTGGAACAAGTACTCTCATCATTGGCTTTTCTTATTGCTGCTGCTGTGTTTTTTGTAAAGGAATTTCTGCTTGATTTCTTTCATTTCCGCTTTAGGAACGGCATACAAGTTTTTGATGGACAATAGACAAAAAAATGGACTAATATGAAATTCTACAGATAAATTAAAACAGATCTTGTAGTAATTTGGCCATTGTTTATGCCTATAGAAGATTAGTTGGTGAGCTATTATGGATAAAATACGAACGTCATTGATTGCTGATATGATAACCCTATGGAATGTTTTATTGGCCTATCTTTTCTATAGGCTTTCCATCAAATTGCCCAATAAAAAGACAATTTATTGAATTTTCAGTGACAGCATACAGCGTACCACCAACCAAGATATGTTTTCT
Organism: Entomobrya multifasciata; assembly: GCA_034693345.1. Lineage (NCBI taxonomy): Eukaryota > Metazoa > Arthropoda > Collembola > Entomobryomorpha > Entomobryidae > Entomobrya > Entomobrya multifasciata. The sequence goes on from JAQFXM010002379.1 coordinate 10,351, forward strand.
ACAAAAAAAGGCATTTTGCTTGAAAAAAAATCCAGTTTTTTCTAGAAAACAAATTTTCATCATCATGATCATCATTATCAATGAAAGCCATCCTCCCGTCTCATCTCTTTCTTCAGAGGAAAAAAACCTGCTTGCGGTTCGGTGACCAATTTTTTTTCCATTTTCACATACACAGCCAAAAAAAAGTTTGGAGCGTAAAAAAAGAGGCAAGCAGAAGATTCATGGTGAAAGCTTACTAGATAATACACACAGTTAGCACACACACAAAATATACACTCTGGATCTTGATAACTGGGTTTTAGAGCTTTTCGTGTAGTGTATGTCTGTGTCTATGTAGTCAGTTTGCTTTTTAGTAGCTGACTGGAATGTAAAAACATTTTTTTCTCAGTAGAGTAGAGAGTTAAGTCTAAATGCATGTACAAAGTTATCCAAGCATGAGCCATTTTCAAGATGAATCCATGAGATTTCTCTTCGGCAAATCAGGTTATTTTTAACTTTCACCCAGGGAATTCAGATTTCATTAGTATCCAAAATAAAAGCCAACTATGTGTGCAATGCAAACCTCACTCTCGCAAACGGAATGGCAGTACTAAGAAAAAAAAAGAAGAAAACCATTTCTGACTGAGTCGAAGAGATTCTCTCTCTCTTTCTCCATGTTTTTGTGTACTTATGAGTTATGAACTACTTCCAAAAGACAGTTTTTGCTCCCATAGAGTATTCCCTTCCTTCCTAATATGTACATTTGATAAAACATGAGGAGAAAAACCTCTTCCTGTATACAAAAAGCTTATGAGTGTTCATCATAACTGTATGCTTTTTCTTTCTACTCCCTTCAGAGAAGTAAGCAAGGATTTTTTTAAACATCCAGAGAGAAAACAAGTTAAACTTAAAGCTACTTGCTTACTACATATAGCAACGTCACAAGCATAAAATACTTTATGATTCCCAAAGCTCCAAGCCATTTTCTAAGCAAAACGATTCCATTTACTTTGAAAATTTCTTGTTTTTTTTTCCACAAAAGAAAGAAGAAGAAGAAAAAATAGAGATTTTTTGGCGTATGTTTGTGGGTGTGTGTAAAAGAGTTCAGTTTAGTGTGTGTGGGTGAGTGAGTGGCAAATGAATACAGAATGTATAATTTATATTACTTGACTTATTGTAATAGATATGTATGGATAATAGAAAGTCGATCCACTTTTCAGAAAATGTTCATCTCTAATCTTTTTGGATTTCTTTATGAATATATTTTCTCTGTTCAACTTTTACTTTTCTCTTGTAAAATGGATGGTTATGATGATCATCGTAGGCTAAAACATGTAGTAAGTTTCCGCGGAATAAAAGCAAATATCTCCGAGGCTGCAACTCTACTAGAACCACAGTTCTTCTGAAGAAAAGCTCTACCACACACTCTTTGAAATATACTGTGCCGCAAAAACAGAGTCAAATACATAGACACACACTTAACCAAATAAAAGACTTGACTTTTAGCTTACAGGACAGAACAAACATAACTTTCACAAGAATTTGTCAACAAATTCTGCTTAATCCGTAATCGAGAAGAGCACCAAAGCATATTTAACTTTTATAAGAGAAGTTGAAAGAAACATAACCTTACATTTATGCGGTATACAACATAACCTTTTTTGTCCGCAAAAAACAAATCATGTATTCAACACTTATGATCTTCTTCTTCTACCGCCGCCGTACTTCAAACTTGCATGTATTTTTGTCTGAAAAGTTTAGAAAGTCTTGAGTGCTTTTATCTGCAACCGCGATCATGCAGGCATGCAAGAAAACTTGTTTGAAACTCTTGTGTCTCTCTCTTTTGGAAATACAATAGTATTAATAATTTTTCTGGCACCAATTCATTTTCTAAAACAAAAAAAAACTAGTTGCGTTGGTGGTAGGAATGATAGGGGTGCAGAGCAAATAAGCTCATTTCTTTACATTTTTATCTTCATTGAAACCGATTTCCTAGCACCATTCATTCTTTGCAGTTCGATGTGTTGTGGAAATTTAAATTTCGACATAAAGGCAGTCAAGTTTATATCGTTTGCCGGAATTGTGCAATATGACGTGCCGTGACTAACAAACTGAATGAACGGGGAAAGAAGGAGGATGATGATGATGAGCATGATGACAATCAAAACACAACACACAAGATTATTACAGGCTTGAGTGGGAGAATTTCTGGTGCAAGTGCAGCAATGTAATAAGTCCAAGTCCTCGTTTTCCCCCAATCATCCGTTTCGATGGCGTGCTTCTACTTTGAAGAAAGATGAGTAATATGTATTCATCGGTTGCCTTCTTGTGTGTCCGTGTCTCCGTTTTTCTACACCATTTTCACTATCTAAATTATCTTACTGTATTGTTGTCTTTAAATAAATAAATATTCGTTGTGCGAGTTTTGTAAGGATAGAAATCTGAAGGATGAGTATTCCTTCAAAAAGGCCCTGATATAATATCGTGTAATGATATTGTGTATTCTGTTGACATTGCTCAGTGCATTTCGTACAAATCATTTCATGGAACAAGGCCATTGCTTTTCCTTCCTCGTGTGTTGGGATGGAATGGAAATGTTGAAAACGCAAAGAGATGATTACTGATATGAAAAGGGTAGGAGAATGAGAGTGGAAGGAAAAGATGCATTTTCTTGATCACCACTACACTACATAGTAATCATCAAAGAAGGAAAAAGACTTTCCGTCCTGTAATATTATAGTCGGTCGGTGACGGGTTTGGGTCCGTGTCTTGTGGGTGAGTGAGGAGAAAGGAGATTTGATATGTCTTCACATAACACTCCCATTAAACCTTATTTCATAGGCTATTATGCTTACTGTTACACATTTTCCTTTCTGTCTCCATCTAGTAAATCTTTGGTTATGAAGGCCTATAAGAGATTGTGGAGGCGACAAAGTAACTTTGTTGGTAAATGTATTGCACAATGTGCCACTCATTGCGAATTCAAATCACGACCGGCCAGGTCCCTGTTCGTAGCAGACAAGAAGAAGAAGTAAAATGGGAAGAAAAATGAGGAAATGAAGTGATGGGAGAGAAAGTGAGGGATTGCACGCGCATCTTTACAATTTTTACGTGTTCAAAGGGGAAGGTGTCTGAGAGTATATATGATATTGTATTGTGGCCTCAAAATGAGAATATACGAAAACATTTTACTCTATAAAATGGCAAAACTTTCTAGCATAATACTCAATTATAGACCGAGACTACGAAAAACCATTCCATCTACCGATTTCAGTGTTTCATTTAGTTCCTGATACCATTGCGCAATCCGTGATTGTGGATCATTTTTAATCTATATGTTCCTAGAGATCGAATTGCTTTGAAAGATACAATTAAAATCGTCGAAGTACATCCACTTTCCCTAAATAAATGAATAGTTACCAGATTTTAAGTTAAATGAATAGAAGCGCAAATATGTAGTCTGTGTTTATGCGCTTTTTGCAAAGATACTTACACTACATGCCAGATTATTTATAAGAGTCATAACAAGAATGATTAAAGAATATGCACATTATGATTGAAATTTAACAAGATGCTCATTATATACAATATAACTCTTTTATTAAAGATTTGTTATTTAGATTGATTTTCTATCGCATTGTAGATTGATTACTACAAAATGGTAGAACGGATAAAGCAAAGAACGTTGGAAGATACGTTGTGTAATTTCAAAGATACAATTATATTGAAACCTTTCATGGCATTCTTCTGAAAATCAGCCGCCGACTCACATCTGCGATTGTAGGTTCTTCTCAATAATAAATCAATAGGGCCCTAATTGTTTTTGCGCAAAACTTCCCGTATACTTTTCAGGTATTTGAAGAAATATCTCTAATTTTTCTTTCGCTAATGCTTTCCCTTTCATTCACCTTCATAAGCTTAATTTCAGGAGTAAAAATCCAAACCATGGTGGTAATAATAAGCTATGAACGAATGCAGATAAGTTATTGTGAAGAATTCTTTAATACATCACTATACAAAATATGTGCATACTATCAACTATATGACCAGCATAACAGAAAGGTAGATGAATGCATGGAATCATGGAATAATATTCAGGGTACATTCAATGGCAAGGGTTTTGTACCCCAAAAAAATTCATTCAATCTGGCTCTGGCTTCTTTTAAGAATCCTTTATTCCCCGTTTACATCAAGTAAACATCAAAAAGAGTTCCAAATACATAACAGGAACGAAGCCTTGTTTATTTCGATTGAATGCAAAAAGCGGAAAGCGTTATAAAATGCAGCAGCCCTCATCCAGTTTTGTTACGATAAATGTGGTTGTCTACAAGGCTTTTATCAGAAAAATATCAGCTTTCATTCACTTTTTTTACATCTACTGGATTTTTACTTTCGCTTCTGTTGTAAACATGAAACATCTTGATGGTTGTGTAATAAGAATATTTTCGGCCTTTCAACTTGTTTGTTATACAAGAAAAAATAATAATTAAAGGGGTGCAATACAATGTTCAATGTAAAAATCAGCAACAAGTCTTTACTTTGTGCCTTGTTTTTGACATTTTGTTTGAGATTTTGTGAAATATAAAAGGAAAGATTTATCGTATATCTTTAAAGAAAATAATAGAAAACAAAGCATAACGGTACAATGATGAGTTTTAAAAGAAATAAAGCCCTTCAGAACGGAATTACATTTTTAGCTCTGTTCGGAATATTTGAAGAAGCCAATTTATAAAGCGTTCAAACAATGAGGGTAATTAAATTTTATGTTGTCTATAATTAGCCTGTCCATACTAGTGAGAAAAATAATGCTTTGATAAAATAAGTTTGAAAACTAATCAGTTCTTTGAAGCCAGTAATAACAATGTAGTTTTTAGAAAATCATCATTTTCTAAAACAAGGCCTTATTTGATTTGGGCAAACAAAATATGATAAAATTATCGCAAGGAAAATGTAATTTCTTGGAATCATTACTCTTATAACAAGTTAAAAATAGTTGTCAGCATAATGTTGTTATACAAAACCCAACCCGCTTATCAGACAAAAACCCTTGTACATTGTATGTATTTTGTGAATGAAGACAATTTTCTTGAAGCAATTGCCAATTACTTGTTTTTTCTCCATTCTGTTTTTGATTACGTCTGCTTTTGATTCAAAAGTGTAAAGTAAAGGGTAAACCGATATGGATTTCGCTAGTTATGTATGTATATATTCGTGTCCAAATAACCACTTGGGTAAGTTGACATCTTGTAATACAAACCAAGAATAGTAGTAATAGTGAACTGACTTGGGGCATTCCAAAACGACAAAAGTAAGAACATAAACCTTTTCCTCAGTATAATCTAACCTTTTTGCTACTTAACATGATGATGAGGATTATGATCTTCATCCGGGATATAAGTGGAAACCGGAGAGCACGGAACATAAAACGTGATGAGAGGTCGTAATGCCCGTCAATTCACAATGGAAAGCTGACACTATCTATTCCTCCTGTTTTAATGCAATTTGAAACATTGTGAAATTTCAAATTGTGCCGGATAAGCTCAAACTCTACAATGGTTTACCAAATTTTACTTTTAGCTTTATTTTGAAAGCTGTAGAAGTGTTATATGTGTTTAAACAATGGGAGATGAAATGCGGGGGCGTAAATTCACACATTTATTATACTGGATTAGTCATTTTGTAAGAATGAAAGAACTTTTCAAGAAATATGCTTTGCAGTATCAACTCGTGAAAGCTACCATTGTTCCCGCATTGAGAATAAAAGGAGTAAAAAATAGGTGGGCTGATGATGCCGTGCGTATAATAATAAGTCATGATGATGACTTTGTGAGTTGCTTTATTCTACCCCCTCACCTTTCTTAGACCGTGACCAAATATTGTGAAGTGTACCTCCTCAGTTTTCTTCTTCTTTTGGCTTTGCTCTTTGCACCTTTTTCCGCTTGGTTGAGTAAATTGTGCTGAGGTGAAAGTTGAAAGCAATGTAGTGTTTTCAAAAGAAAGTGAGCCAGCATATTATTATATACGACGAGGGAAATGAAGTTTTTTTTTGGGAACAAGTATAATATGAGTGTGTAGTGTGAGGTCGGTTGGTTCAGTGAAACACTGAAAATGTCTACGGCGGCGGTATTGCATTTGGTTGTATTCATTTTGGTATTCTAAAGGTTTTACACGAATTTCATACTCTTACTCAGTCAGTCTCAGTGATGGAGATGTGAGTGATGCTGATGTGATGTGGGCCAATTTCCATTTCACACGGATTGGATCATTCATTCATTTTATTTAGTGGCAGCGCTTTCATGAGAACACACAATGAACTAAAATGGCAATGGCACAATTCAAGGTGTTTTTCTTTCATTCATATCACTGATCTATATAGGTACATGGATTACCACATATAAAGCTACTCGATCTAAAAAGTGAAAGTAGATCTATAGATATTTACACATGACTACTCTACAGCTATCTACAACACTTTATGCCTTGTTGAAATAGAGACTTTTTGAGAAGGAGAGGAGAACCAGTTACTCAAGAAGTCTTTGGAGTAGTGTGTAGGAACTACGAACATACATTTTGAGAAGCACTTATTCTCCAAGTCATCACATTACCAGCTAACATACATAGGAGAGAGTGAGAGTAAAGTCCGTTGTCACTGGGAAAAGTGAATGCTGTCTTTTTGGTCCGTTCAGCTTAGAATACGCAACTATTTTTACTTTCCTTTTTACTCTGTCATAACATTACACTAACCTTATATGTTGGTTTAAAGGCATATACATACATTTAGTAGTCATCATCATGATTGCATCACAAAACCCACTTTCAGATGGATTCTATCGTTCCATTTCTTCTTTTGCTTTGCTTTACTTTATACAGCAGAAAGTTCTTGTCTGTGTAAGTATGCATGCGTGTGGGTGGATGGATGGACAAGTGGAAGGTTTTGTCTACAAACTTTGTGTAAAAGCCACTTTGCTTTCGTGAATACATAAAAGGATGATCATGATCATGATGGTCGTCGTGATGATGGTAAGAAGGCGATCAGGTTTGGAATGATGATGATGATTTCGACGACCAAGAGAACGAGTGGATGTAAAGTTGATGGGCTGATTCTGCAGTTTCCTTTTACTGCAAAGTGTGCAAGTGTCTACTATATTACCATATTTTATTCTGTATGTTCAAGTCTCTGAAGAAGGAGCAATGACGTGATGGCCGATTACTAAAAGTCTTTCTTTCGAGAAAAGGATTGTTGTATGGGACGTTAGCTATTTGACATTTGCATGGATAAAACATTATGCTCTCTTTTTGATATCGCATGTCAAGATCTGAATGATCAAATAAAATTAAAATTCACATTTTTTCCACTTTTCAGCAGAAGAAATAATCTTGACTTGGTTATTATCCTGCTGCTCTATGTTCGATCTTTCTGGTAAGCCACTAATAATATGGATTATGCTAATGGGTTTACGATGACTTCACTCGCCTTTCTTCGTAGTCGTAATAGTAGTAAGGCTAACTTAAGAATATATGCAAGATTTTTTATACTTACTTTTCAACAAAGAGAAATTTATCTCCAGACATTTCGTAGCACGTCCCTTTGCCTTCAATGAATTTGCTGTCAATTTGGATTTGGTTTGGAATTCCAGACTGGAACCAGCGTCCTTTCCAGTTTTCGGGTAATCTGCAGTTGCCAACTGGAAACAAAATGAAAAATAAAATTGATATTATTTTATCACGAATTTCACGCTTTGTTTATGAAAACATACATTGTATCAGTCAGTAGTAAACTGACTGACATACTTGGAATTTATAAAAGACACTAGGTTTAGAGTCTAGAGAGCTTATATATACACTACTTCTAATCATTCAATTTCAACTTGTTCAAAAAATCATAAGAGATTGTTCAGAACGTGATTTGTTTCATTTTAAAGTTTAATTAGTAATTTCATTTGTTCGATTTCAATCAAATAATATTCATTTTTGTTAATCAAAATATTATGGCGACGTCAGACTCACACAAAATTACATGCATTTTGTGTCGGATACTGAATAAATCGGTGATTCATACAGCAAAGGAGCATATCACTGGCTGTAATTTATTGTGAACACTTCTTATATAGTTATAGTCTTATTCTGAAAATATCTCAAAAATGTGGCCTTGTGCAGTATGAGTTATATGACAATCAATCATTGTCATCTAAAACGTCGATTCTAATGTCACCTATCCTTATCTTTGTGTACCAATTTTGTCACCAAATTCAAATTGTAATTTAACTATAACTAAAAACCATAATGTACAGCATGCAGAAGCCGTGCCATGGCCAACGCATCGCTTGCTACGTGACGTGTAATTTTTGGCTTGTATTTCATTTTACCGTTATTCTCAGGAGTCTGTGCCCATCTCAATGCACATTCATCTTCTACTTTACTTCTCTTTTTGCTTGCTAGCCGACAAGGCTGATTTTGTAACTTGTAATTGTGACTTGACCATTTCTCATAACTCAACACAGAAAATCAGATAATTGTGTTTGAGCCAATAAATTCACTTCTTTGACCAATTAGTAAATTAAAATTACTTTTCAGTGTGTTTTCATCATCATTTATTTCTCATTTGTATCAGTGCATAATTTGAACAGTTATCATTTTGTGCACAAGCTTTTCATTGATTAATCTGAACAATCATCATTTTAATCACATCTTTAAACATTTCATCACTTTAATTCATTCTGAGTCGCTCTCTTTAAAAGCGTGGTCCTTCGTCTCTTTTGAATCATTTCATAAATCACAAAACCATCCCCAACACAAACAGAGATACTACATAAATATAAGCACACACAATCACAAAGTTTACACGACATGTTTCTCCAAGAGTTCTCAGAATTCCAATGAAAGTGAAAGCTCTTACACAACAAAACTCGAGTGAAATCCTCTTCTACTTCTTCTTCTCTAGGAAATCGTCTTATTTCTTATCATCTCTATCATCATCGTCAACATCATCTTTGGAAATAACTTTTTGTGCACATCCGCCAGCAACACAACATAACACAACAGCACCAGACACTACACTACAACAACACTATAATTTCGTAAAGTTTGGCATGCGTTTCGGTAAAAGTAAGGAGCATATTGTACTGTCACTGGAGAAATGAGCTTGATATATATCTATTCCATATACATATTTATCTTTTTGATACACAAGACACAAAGTATTTCCCTGCCACCACAACAGTTTGTGTGTGTGTGTGAGCTCAAAACTTTTAAGCAAACAAAGCGTATTCCATTAAAACTAGTAATACTTTTCCAAGGAAGAAGAATCTCTTCGTGGAAAGTAAAATCATGAACGCTCACACAGTTCTACATACATAAGTGTCTCTGATGTCTATAAATACAGTTGTGTAGTAGAGTAGTGTGCGTACATGCATTATGATACTGATGATGATGATACGACTAGAAGGCTAACAATAAGCAAGACACTTTTTTTATTTCATGCGTTATTGAAAATCCTTACATCTTTCGTTCAAGCCTGTAGTCAATTTAAGTAAACTGGTGTTGTGTATGCGGACGAAGAAGAAAGTGCTACACACATTTTAGCACAACGAGTAAAAGTGTGCTTTGCGTTACATAACAAAAAGAAACATTGTTTCCTTTGCAGGACTTTTTGCTCTGTCTGTGCAAGATGAAATGTATTTTGTGTTTGGCAAACCAAAAGGAGAAAGCAAGGCAGCAAGAGCGTTTTGAGAAGAATAACACTTTGCTTTGGCACTTTTTTAAGCCCTATCACACAACATAAACATGATTTTGTTTATTGACATTTGCCAATTCAATTTGCTGCTACACTAAGCATACTGCACAGTCTCTTCTTCTCAAGAATAAAATATTGTGCTACTAAAGAATATATTTGCAAAATAAGAATGTTTTAAAAGGCGAAGAAGAAGGTAGACATTTTAAAGAAAGTGTGAGTGGGTGGGAGAGCTTGGAAATCCTTATGCATAATAGCAACAGCACAACAACTCAACTTTTAAGACGATCTAAAGTGATGTGTTGCGATGTCTGCTGGCTAAGTATATCCACATCACATCCATACATTTTATACATGCGTATATAAGCACTTTCTCCTTAAAATAGGTTCACATACTCATAAATTCTAAACTTGTTGTTGTTATTTCCTAACTTGTTTTTATGAATACAGGCAGCTAAGAAGCAAACGACACAATCCTGAACAAGCACTTGATTCGCACGAACAACAAAGTGTATGCACACATATATTTTGGGAAAAAGCGCTTACAATCTTGAAGCGATGCTCTTGTGTAAGTGAATGCTGATGTGTTATTTTAATGCGTAATCTCTTTATATTTTTATACTCAAGTTATATGCACGAACTATAATGCATACTTTAAATTTTAAGACGAAGAAAAAAAAGAATCAAAATCACAATGCCCATCATCATCAATAACATTCGCATAAGCATAAAAACATTCTGGATTATTTACAAATGCCGCGTCGAACATGTTTGGCAATCATTTTGCAGCAACCTTATCACTTCTTTTAGCAAAAAAAAGTTCCAACGAAAGCTATGCGGAAAAAACTAGCGTTGTTGATTAAGAGTAAAAGTTTTACTGACACAATTTGTTCCTGAAATAAATATAACATGAACTACAAACATATTTGTTTGTGCTTAAAATAGGAAGGATATGGAAAAAAGGCAAATCTAACTTCCAAATCATGTCAGGAAGGTGAACTGGTTTTTGTGTGTATTTTTTTGTGATTATATTTTCAATGTGCAAGGTATGCTATTATTATCAATACGAAGAAAACGACGTGTCAAATGAACACGCTGTGTGTAAACAACATCCGACACAATATACATAATTTCTATTTCGTTATCTCATATTATCGTCATTCCATCAATCCGATTTTTTCTTACAATATTATGAGTTTCACTTTTCACGTTTGGAAATAAGTAGACGAAACAAAAATGGAAACCCTTTTTATTGTGAAAGCCAAATAAACAAGTAGGTCAATCTTCTTTGATAGCATTTAATGCAAGCAAAGCTGAGAAAATACGCGTCTATATATAAAAGATGTCGAGCTACTGCCTTTCATTTTTTTGGACCTCGTTTTCTTATCTCCGCTTCTTCTGCTTTCCAGCCAGAAAAAAAGAAGGACGATGTCGGATGTCATCTCTTCCGGCAGCAGCAGATTATGTACAGCAGCGACGGCAGTGGTGGTGGAGGAAGGAGGAAAATAATGTCAGCTAACAGAAGGCACTTGGTACTTTGGTACAAATCATTTCATGTAAAACCAACACGTATTCTCAGCACATACATCATCTTGAATATTATGCTAATAAAAGTACACTCACGCAATAGTGTTTTGAAGGAAAAACGTCTACTAAATATATTCGCACAAGCAGCAGTGCGACTGCCAATAGTACCAATGCCAAATAATATAAGTGGCAGAGCATAAAAGCATTATGCGAAAGTATGGGCAAATTTAAAATCGATATTTTTCCCTTTTCGCAAAAAAGGAAATTCCGGGAAAGAGATATTGTGAGCAAAGAAGAGGAAACTTGCAAATCCCTGGAAGATTCAAAATGAAGAAAAGAACAGCTTTTGTTTATGGATTGTTCTGGTAATGGAGTTAGTATTGGGCTGCTGCTGCATAAAAAATGTTTGGAATGACATTATTTGCCGTAGAATAACATCAAATGAAAAGCAAATATGGAAATAAATGTCTAACAAAATTATATGTGCCAATGTTTACTTTTCATGTTTCAAAAAGCGCTGCAATAGTATTTATACTGCTTTTTAGCATTTCCTGTATCATTTTTTGTCATGCCCTTTGGAAAATCCGGTTGACAATGTAAAATCGCTTTTCGTTATATTTTTTCTTAAGGTTCCAGTTATCCAAGAGAGTTTTTTGTTGCACAAATTTTCCATTGTGTCTTAATTCGGAAGCAAGCATATATGTACATTACTAGTATTTTTGATTTTATATTCCTCTACATTCTTCCTTTTATATTACTTTCTCTGATTCAAATGTTATATTTCCTTATTTATGAAATCAAATCCCAATTAGAATCGAACTTTGGGTAATATAACTAATGTAAGTTGTAAATTGTTTTGCATACGCATACATTAAAATGAAGACTCAATTAAATACCTAATGCGAGTGTACTATAAAAGCTACTTGGTATTTGTTACTGCACTTTCATAGATATAAAAGCGTGTGGAATATTGACTTAATGTAATACTAGGATAATGAATGAACATTGAAAACTATTAATTCAATGGACATTTTAAAATTTTAGAAGAAAAATATGAACATTCGAAAATATGAATGTACACATTACACATATTATGTTAATATGTATATATTACTTGTTCGTCGGCCTGGAATGATGCTGATAGAACACTGAACAGAGTTAATACTATGGGTGAAATGGTTATAGGAAAAAGCAGAATGAGCCGGTTGAAAAGTATTATTTTCTTAACATGATGACAAGAAATGGATGATGGTGTTAGCGAGTACAGTGTGAACAGGGGATTAACCACGTACCAATAAGCCGTCAAACGTGTGTTGTGCCCAACACAGAAAATAAACCAAGGGCTAAACCATCCTGAGACAAGATGAAAGGAAGACAAGCGAAAGCCAAAAGATATTAAAGGCTAGAGCAAACCAAGCAGTTGTGTTAAAAATCCCGTTATCTCGCATTTTCAGATGAACAAGAAGAGAAAACGATTGTAACGAACGACGTCTCTATTTCTACTTTTTTAACACCTTTACACACATGCCACAATAACCATTAGCCACGCAGCTACAACTTACAACCTACCTTTAATTTTTACACTTAACACCTTTCACTCTGAAAGATTAGTGGTGAAATGGCCATATATGGTTCTTACTTTTTTCATAATAGACACATAATAGCTAACTAGCACAAGAATAGAGATAAGGCAAGCAGGTCATAGTGATATAATAGAATATTTTGTGTTCTTTTGTTTCACGTTTTTTCCAGTATAAATGGTTTTGCCAGAATGGCAGAGAGGAAAGAAATGGAAAAAGAAAGGAAAACGCAATATTTCCACCTCATTTATTACCATCTTGGCAAATCATCCGACATTGCATCGTTCGTGGCTTCGTTGCATTACTGACATGACATACCAGGGATTTTCAAGCTTCCCTTCCACCGACCAACAAAGCAAGTTAACTGCACATATTATAGCACATTTATCATTACCGAGAAACTGTTTTATAGCTTGTTATTCATATAATGACTGTGTTAGATATATAAGATAACCTAATAAACATGTACCTATAATTTTGACTCTATACAAAAATTTTATGATCTTTGGCCCTTTTGGCTCTTTGGTGACGGTGGTGTGGCGTGTGGTGCAGTGCCTTTTTGCTCTCTATTTCTCAAAATTTGTACGAACCGGCTTATAGCTTCCCACCAGCATTTCCTTCCTTTTGACGTTATCCATGAATCATAGTCGTCGTCAAAATATCTTCATAATTAATATCACAGTCATTTTTACAATGTGTATTATTATCTCTGTATATTTTGGCTCATCTTCTTGTAAAATAGTAAGCAAGCTTTATTAACAGCTAGGAATGGTGATAGTGATGATGATGATGTAAAATGTAAAAGTAACATGTTTATTAATATGGATGGATCCCGTCGAAGAAGAACGCGGAAAAAACATCTCTTGCCTTTTGCTCAGCTGAACCTTTCTAAATGTCTTCTGCTAATGCGGACTAGAGGAAGAGGAGAGAAATGAGGAGGATAATAATTTCATGCAACACTTGACTTTCTTACAACATTTTAGAATCTCTTGCAGGGAAGGAGTAAATATAAATACATGTATGAATATATTTACATGGTATAAAAACAGGATTTAAAAATGTACATTCAAAACTTGGAAGTAAGGTTAGTTAGGTGGATGGTTGATTCGCCGGTTCGGTTGGTGGAGTAAACAAAACAGTTTATAGCAAATGCAACACATACAGAAAATGTGTTGTAAAAGGAAAGCTTTCCTTCCTTCTCTCCTTTTGCTAGCCTCATTTCACCCGATTTACATTATGCTTCGTGATGTATACCTTTGTTCATGTCATGAATGTATTCCTGTATATCTCTCTTCTTCTTTTTAGGCTTATTGCTCGAACATCCTGTCTGTCCTCTTTGCCTTGTCTTGTAATAAATTATTAAATTAGGCGAGCTCTTTCTTACTCTTCTCGTAAGAATGTCGAAAGTACGTGACTCTGATCATTTATGCTCAAGTTTTGTGGAGAACGAAAGACGGAAAAAATAAGGTGGAGAGAGAGAAAGAGATAATAATAATATGCATTGCATGTTAAGTTGTGAGAACACAGCAATATAGAATATGTACTCTTATCTTGTGTGCATGTAGTTAAAAAAGGGTTCATCCAGCACTATTACTACCACCAACGCCACACTGGAAAATTCAACTATCATTTCATCTTATGCATTGTGGCTGTGTGGTGCGGCGTAGTGGTAAAATGCAATTTTCTTCTTGCAGGAAGTGAACAAGGAGAAGAAAGAGAACGGAGGTTACTGCAGCGTCTACCTACACACTACCTAATACCATCGTCTTTGCGATGTTCCTCACTTTCTTGAATTTTTTTCTGCGTTCTATGACTAAAGAAGCCAGTGCCTCTTCGGTATCAAATCAATGTCAGGAAACGCAGGAGAATCGGGATTTTTATACTTTTCAA
>JAQFXM010002380.1:0-25043 GCA_034693345.1 Entomobrya multifasciata
CCCTCCCCCACCTCCACACCCTCCCCCTCCTCCACACCTTCCCCCTCCTCCACACCTTCCCCCTCCTCCACACCTTCCCCCTCCTCCACACCCTCCTCCCCCTCCACCTCCTCATCACCATCCCCCGTTTCAACTTGCTGTGTTTCAATCTCAATCGGCTCTTCTTTGATTGGCGAAACAATGCTCCATTCTCCTCCACTGGATCTTGAATGTGTCGACGCTGGCGAAGCCTCTGTCTCGCTTTCACTCGCGCTAACACTTTTCTTCCTCAACCGAATTTTCGGGATTTCTGGCTCTGCACAGCTCTTTTCCATTTCAGCTTTCTTTCCATTCTTACAATCCTCAAATGTTTCTTTCACAATACCCAGCAAAGCAGTCATATTATTTTTGAATTCAGCTTTTTGCAAATCGATTTCTGCAAAAAGTTGAGCGTAGGGATGAGGCTCACTAGTTTCCGAACCAATGCGCCCTAAATATTCTTCTGGAGTTTCATAACCAGTTTCAGCATTATTTTGCTCATCAGCTTCAACTGGTTCTACTTTCACAATAGGCCGAACACCCAAACTTGCCAAACTCTCAACACCTGCGTTAAACTCAGTATTGAATCCTGCCAAAAATCGGCTAACTTCTTTCAACTTTTCTTGCGCAGCTTTCTTCTCGTTTTCCAACTCATCGATTAATTCCTTTTGTGGTTCTGCGTCATTTTTCGCGTTCCAAATCACTTGTTCTGCTGAGGCGAGAACATTTTCAAGTGTGTTCTTCTTGTCCTTCAGACATTCCATTTCATTTTCATACATTCTCAACATTATCTGCCTTGCCTGCATTTCCATATGTAATGCATGGATTTGGTGCTGTTGCTCACGATAATGGGCCACGTCAATTGCCTGGGCTGCCACAATTTTCTTAATGTGAGCAACAATAGCATTGTTATCTTCCAGTTGGGATATACGATCATCCAACTCAGTTTTCAGTAGTAGATTTTCATGCTGATAAAAAGCAATATTCCTCCGAGTCCTTTGAGGTGGGGGCGGAGGTCGAATTGGAATCGGTGGTGGACTTGAAGGAGAATGTATGTAGTTGTAACGATGCATTCCAAAGTGAACAGGGAAGTGTTGCGCTGGTTCGGAAATGTAGTGGGAATGCATGTATTGGGAAAAGTTTGGGGTGGAGTTGATAAAGTTATTGTAGTGAACCATTGGGTTCATGTCGTGGTTTTGGGGTGGTAGTGGCACCGCTTGCGAATAATTTGGGGATATTGGTTGGGGAAGATGTTGGCGTTGATAGGGTGCTACCCCAAATTGGGGAAAGTGGTGGTGGTGGCCACCATGGCCGCCATTGTATGGAAATCTGTTATTCTCCATTACAGGTTCCTGCCTGTCTGTCTGCCTGGCTGTTTCAGTTGTGGAAATTTTTAGTTAATTTTTTTAAAGTTTTGAAATGGTGTTTGAGTTGGGAGAAAAAAATTAGTGTGTGCAGCAAAAGGGTGTTTGAAAAAATGAAGAGTATTTGCAAGTGCGCAGTTCTCTTTTGTTGTCTTATTTTGTTTCGCTGGTTTTTGCGTTTTTATCATTGCACATTTGCAATCACTCAACATTGGATCATCATGCTTTTTAAATAAGGCTTACACTTGTGCAGGGTGGTGAGTGGTGAGCATCACTGGTCATGATGATGATGGTGGGGGCGGGTTAAATTTCCACCACACCACATTCAAAAGCTTATTGTGAGTGATTGTTAAGCTTATAATAGGCATTATAGGAATATAACACATATATTTGCTTTCCCTACTTTCATATTATCATGTTGTAGAGCTAATAATTCGGCGGACTCGACTCGGTTTTTAACATACCTAATCTCTCTCCTTGTTGCTGTGCAGATTATCAAAATATTATGTATACTTGCCATTTTGTGTTTGGATTTCTACTCATGTAGTATGGCTAATACAGAGGAAAGAAAGAAAGGGATTTGCTGTTGTGAGCAGTACTAGTACAACGATTTCTGTGAAGACTGCATAAAAAGGTCAATGCAAAAACTGGTTTAAGTTACAACCAACTTTCGTGTTAATACATGAACGTTTTACAAGCCTTTTTTCCTTTGTTCCGGTGCAATTAGCGATGTAATGTGTGTGTCTTTAATATGAGCAAAAACTTCACTATATATAGCAATTATATAAATGTTTATATGAGTATAAGTGTACAATAAGCCTAGCTACTAACGATTGTAAGTTCTCTGTTCTATTTCACCCAACCCCACCAAAATCATACAAATATATGGTACATTGAGCAACCCCTTTAGTTTGGCCATCTAAAGCATGTCGTGAATGGTACACTCAAGTCAATATTTCAATAATGAATAATGTAAAGTTCAAATCATTCTACTTAGGTCCAACGTAAAAACGTAGGCAGCGGAAGCCTTGTTTCCCAATTAAAATGTATATGGTCCCCTTACAATATATATTCAAAAGTCAATTTTACAATCAATTGTGAAGCCAATAAACCTTGAGTGCTATTTCAACAATTGTAGTCATCATCTTTATCTTTTGTCCCAATTTAATTACTGAGTAATCGTGTCTGTTGTTCAGATGTGATTTCATGCTAGTTTGATCGAAAAAGATGAATATTTTAAACATTTTAGAAAGCGTGATTTGCTGTGTCTTTTAATATACATGCACATAAACTATTATGCTTAATTGCTCGAAACTTCTCTTTAAAAAAAATTGTACGAGTATTTGAGAGAATAGATTACGGTTTTTCTAGATCATCAATGACATATGTACGATACTTACAATCAGTTGTTAAACAACTATTTGCTAGGCCACAATATACTAAAGAATTGTAACATGCTATTGCTATGTCTCTTTGTTCTTGAGAATCTAGTCAATACGCTTGCATGACATAAAGGGAAATCGGCATCTAAAGCTTCAAAGACAAAGTGACATGCCTAATTTATGGCATTTTGAACAACAAACAAGCAGTATGAACCAGGGACGGCGAATCTCAAAGCAAAAAAACAACAGCATATCCAGTGCTGCATGTAATGAATAGAAGCTATTATTGCGCTTCTAAAGCTATTACCTCCCGTTTGCTTTTTAAAACATGCATCATCATTCATCAACATAATTTATTGAGCATGTTTTTTTCTAAAACATGTTCAGGTTTTTCGCGTCCTACTCCTCAAGCATGAATTCCACGTAAGCTGTTGCATACAATCGATACCTCTGCATATATAAAAGATGTAAAAGAAGTGCTTAGTGTCACATATACATTTTTTGGACATTTTCACTTTTGCAAACTTTTTACTATTCCAATTATAGTATTAAAATGGTATAAAGAGAAATAGTGCTATCTCGGGATTCTATTGTGATATCGTATTATGTTTGCTTATTTTATAAAACGTGAGTTTAGTAGACAGTAGTAAAAAAAGAAAGGCGCCTTTTAAATTTCATTAAGTTAAAATTGCTTGAAACTTTTCTAATTAATCAGCGGCAAGGGCTTTTAGAACTTGTACAGGAAAACTATAATGAATAGAATGTATAACTGCTACTTGTTGAAGAATAGAAAACCAAAACAGAAAGTTTTATTCTACTCTAGCCTTTTTACTGTCATTTGATGATATGATAATGGATATGATAGTGTGTAGTTTTTGAAAATGGAACGTGCTCTGTTGTTACGTGAAAATGCGTCTCTTGAAGTTGAATGAACTTTTGACTTCTAAATGTTCTCTGGTAAGTTCTCCTTCAAAAGCACTGCGCGTTCGTGTGAGACCGGACATTACATGCCTTATAGTTTCATCCTCTTTTAGATTTTCATCACCTCCTTCTAAACGCATCAAATAACTTTGCATACATTTCAAGTCACTAGTAAATAGAATGAAGCAACATGAAAAATGTGTGTTGTGTTCAATGTTCACCCAAACCAGTCAACGCTTTCTAAACTTGTGTAAAACATAAATGAATATGAATGAATATTAATATTCAATGTGATTTCATGTTGTGTTTCTGCAGATTTTTAAACTCCGCCACTTCATTCTCATATAATCATACTAACAAGCTTGCATTTCGTTGAATAAGTAGCGCATTGTCCAAGTTGAAAATTCCTCGAAATATGGCTTTAATAACAAGTCCGGTAATTCAATGCATGTATATCAATGATTGCCCCTTTGAGATGAGAAAGAAAATTTAAAGCAAAAATTAATGCATTAAATGACTTTAATTTAATTGTTTGTCTTATCATTATGAGGATGCGCAGCAAATCAATACTATGTATCAACACTAAGTATAGCTAATTTAGAATCAACTAAATATTCCGTTTTAATTCTTACATTTTTTAGTGTTTTTTTAAATTATATCATTTGCAAAATGCCCTACTTGATATATGTATTTCTTTGGGATGTAAAAGATTTAGATTGGCTTTACTGAAGATTATAAACAAAAGCAAGTTATGGATAAATTCTAACTTTCTAAAAGTTGGCTATTGAAGATGCGTCGTTTGCTTCGAGTTCTAATTTTTATAGAGCATTTTTTGTACTGGACCCCAATCTCAGGTATATACCATTGGGTTGATCTGCAATTTGCATTTGTTTTTCCCTGGGCAATTAACTTTAATCGCTATAATGACTTTGTTCAAATTGTTCCGAAAATTCAAGGGCAATCTCTAAAGCTTTAAGATTTCATGTTGTTACATTTAAGCAAAGAATAGTAGATACTTATACTCATCTTCCTTGTACCTACATATTTTATTGCTTTCAGCCATCAGAATATTTCAAATCTTTTGCTTAAAGCATAAATTGAAACGAGCGTTTCATTCTTTCACAAGTATATGAAATTGTGATAAGTACAAGTGAAATTAGTATACAATATTCAGTGGCTTGTATGATAGATTTTTGTAATATAAGCTACATTATTCATGTAACGAGATTATTATGACGCTTGGTTTAGCCCGATGTGAAGTTTTACTTATATTCCTGTTGCTCATTTCAAAGAAGAATATATTTGTCGCTTAATGTTTTTCGTGACTGCCTTATGTGTTATGTGTTACAAATAACATATGAACAAATGAACTAGATATTGTTATAAAAATTACTGGTTGTAGTAATTTGGTTTGCTGGGTTTGACTTTCAAAACTTGGAGTGAACTTGTGCAGACAAAAAATGGCTTAGTAATGTTCCTTTAGAATATTCTGTGACAGTGGGCTACTTATCTTGAGTCATATAAATATAACACAGCATATGAATATATTTTTATACAGCATAAAACTCTTATATCAGCTTCTATTGAAAAGTTTACACGTCAACAAAAAAAAATCAACGCATTGCTCATAGATAGCAATGTGACGATAATATATTGTTAGAATTCCATCTAAGACTAAGTAGCTTGCGGAGCGCTTTTTCAACCGTATATTATTAGCAAAAATCCAGAATGAGTTACCCCAAAGACACGTTCATAATACTCATACAACATGCAAGTTGTTCGTACTCTAACTTTTTGCTGCATCCACCCTTCTACATCCAGCTTCTAGAAATCGTTGTACTGGGCCTACTTATAAGGAAAACTATACCATTTTCTGTGTAACGATAAAAACGCTCATTATTCATGTATGTAAGAAAGGAGTCGAAACGCAAAATAACAAAAATGTACTTTACTTCTATATGAGCAAAAATAAGTATGGATCCAGTGAAAAACCATAGTCCATATTACCTGCTACCCATGCCATAAAACCGCGTCTGCGTTTCCCCCCTCTATTTGGAAGTATTTTATTGCGTG
Organism: Entomobrya multifasciata; assembly: GCA_034693345.1. NCBI lineage: Eukaryota > Metazoa > Arthropoda > Collembola > Entomobryomorpha > Entomobryidae > Entomobrya > Entomobrya multifasciata. The sequence goes on from JAQFXM010002380.1 coordinate 5,759, forward strand.
TATTGTTGAAAAGACGCATTTATACTGATTTCAGAGTCACAAAAAAGAGAACATGAAAACCGATTTAATATTTTTGACTGAAAATATGACTTTTAAATTCTACACATCTGTGCAAGTTGCAAGCAGCAGCAGTGTTTCATTGATTTTTTTTAAATTTACAGTTCATACCCTTGTTACTCCGCAACCGTAAAAAAACTCTCTTCTTGTACGTTTTTAGAATCGAGTAATAATTCAAATGCTGATAGTAAGTAGTAAAGGATTTGTATATATATATTTCAATGACACGACAAAAGGTAGAGTCTGGGGTAGAATAGACCAATTTGAAAACAAGCTTAATATGTAATATTACAGAACAAAAAAAGTGTATGAAAATGGCGTGGAAGAAAATAGCCCCCGAAAATTGAAAACCAAAGGGGTTGCTCACGATCAGTCCACAAAATTCACAATATATTATGGTGGGGTGGTTGGGTTAAATAGAACACACAGTTTAATAGTTTGTGGAGTCAAATATTAAGCTCATAATCACAGAAGCATTTCATTTGCAACAGTTCTTTCCCTCTTTTTAGCGCATGGGGCGGGGGTTTTGCATGATCCCCGAACCCTACTTTTTCATGTTCATACCTTTGATAGAATGAGGGTTATCACTTTATGTTAGGATGCACATTTTTACTTACATAATACATGTTTGTAGAGGAAAAGCGAATGAATATATTTAGAATTACTCGAGCATGAAGTGAAAATCCTTATACTATATATAACTCTCATGGAAACATATCCAACTATCAATCTCTATTAGGGTTAGAAAATATATTCTCAAGCAGAATATATTCATTGCACAAAGATGGCAAATAGCTGGTCTACCTCAAAAGTTTTTCATACTGATATTCGAAACGAAATTTCAAGCTGTGCAATACATGTATGTATGTACATATTAAAGGAATGTTTAAAGAAGCAATGACAAAAAAGTAGCTGACAATTAAGGTACAACTTCTTAGCCAAAAAATCAAAATTTCTGTTCTGTTTCCAAATATATATCAAAGAACATTTCCCGACTTGTGGACTTTCTTCATTTTCTATGATATGCATCACTTATCGTTTTAGATTACACTCTAATTTTTTTTGAATATATAATATATAAGGGCACGTAGTATTACACTGCTTTTATTTCATTTCGTTAATGTATTCTTCATGTATGTATATACTATATATATTCAATAGCAAAATATACAGCAAAATGTTTTACTACCTTAAACATAAAACTGTTTTTATTCATTGGAATATATTATAGTTCTAGGAGTGCCTGTTCAATGTACAAATGTGGCAATATGAGGTGATGATGTTTTAAGAACTGATAAAATAGCATATATGGTTTAATAGATTCAGAAGTTCATGAGTACTGTTTTCTGCGTCTTTTAAATGGCGAAACGAAATCCTCTTGGCTATTTTTTTGGGGACAAGAAGTGATTTGGTATTTCGTTTTGAAAGAATAACCACGGCTTTCATGCGATGTTGATGACCCATCAGAAAATGACAGCACAAAGAAAGGGGTTGCTCAGTCTAAAAAAATACAATAGAATTACATGAATAGAATCTTTGTGGGGCTGGTTGAGTTAAATAGAACACTCGGTTTAATTACTTGTGTATTGCCACAGGCGAAATGCATTGTATTAATTGCTTTCCATATTTAATAGCTACACTGAACATTGAATAGGAGGTTTTGCGATCTCTACTATTTGCTATTCATATCATTCAACAAGTACGCTTGCATTTCAGTTTTTATCCTAAATTTTATCATTTTTTTAGGTATATTGAACGAATCTTATTAATCAGCTAGTGAACAAAGGAATTGACCTGGTAAATTTTAAATGTTGCTCAGTACAATAGTTTGTAAGCTAAAAAGGACAATGCAACAATAAGTAAACGTTTATGACAACTTACATGCTTACGTAGGTCTTTGATAGTTTTATGCTTTGTTCGAAAATAAGCTTTCCAAAATTTAAAATGTTGTTTCAAATGTCGTACCACTTTCTTAAATCTTTTGAATCAGTATACATTTTTGAATTCATATCGTAAGTTAAGCGATATTAAGTTAAGTTGTGCGCCCGTAAATAAAGCGATAACTGCATTTGTAAGGCTAGGGTATCGATTGGTTATATTGAAAAACAACTTATTGTGAGTCCATTTAGGAAGAATTCTACTGCATTTTAGACCACACGCAAAACAAGCCATCGACATTATATACCGTTTGATTTTAAAAATGATGTCTTTGTATGTAACTATATATTTTCACTTATTTAACATTGAGCAGTCGCTTCTGGTTTTCATGCAATCTTTGCGAACTACACCTATGAATATTAGCATTGCAAAAAAGTGCAGATGTTAAACAGCTTCTATGCCGTAAACCGGAATTCTTTATTCTAAAGGATAGAGTATTATCCATTTTGCATACATGAGCCAGCAAACTAGTCTTTTTGAGACAGCACAAATTCAAGAATTTTGAATACAAATATATCGCTCTAAAATGCCATAAGTTTTAAAATTTTAACTAATATAATATTATCATAATTTATTCTACAAAACATATTTTATTCAAAGCAAGAGTTATATTGTTAAAACATCATAGCTAAGCTACCAGCAAGTGTTTATATGTCAGTTGTTTACAGGTCCTTAAAACGAAATCAAAGGGTGGACATAAAATATTTCTAAAATGATATTCGACGAATTTAACTGTTAATCAACAGTCATGTCCATCTCATGTTATATCTAACTATTTCGCATAAAACCAAAAAAGCAAGGAACTTCACTTTGATCATTCGATTTATGATATGGATTTTATAGATAGCCATAGCTGGAATTTATTTTCTAGTGATTGAATTCACTAAAATCATTGAGCAAACTTTTTCGCAAACACGGACGAATATCTCCATAATTTCTTGTTGTTGAAGAATGATTGACAGCAAATATTGATATTTTGAGAATACTTATATTAGGCGTTTTCCCTAATCAGCAATGAAATAATTTTCTAAAATAATTCTAAAGCTATGCATATGCAAGGCAGTCAAAATATTGGTACTCTAAACTGGCATGCATAATAATGCACTTGGATATGATAAAACACGTAACTGAAAATGCTGTCGAAATCAATAGAATGTTTTAAAATTTTAGGCCAATCTATTCCGTTTTGATTTTTTGGTGCAGCAGTACAAACTACAGAACTACATATACACATAACCTGGATTATATGGAGGCTTGATAATAATATGATTTGCTAAAATGCACTGTCAAAATTACATGAATTTTAAGAAAATAGCGAAAACAAAACGACTTTTTTGTGAAACTGAAAATATTGTTTCTTTAATGTTACAACGGAGGAGTTATTTTATTGACAAAATTATGAATGCAACATTATCATATTTTTCAACGGTTGGCATTTTAAAAGTAATATTTAAACAATGCACAATATCAATACAGTAGAAACAGCAAACACGCACACATACATATTTAACTTACTTTTTTACTTAGCTTCAGCTCTGCGAACAGCTTTGGACCTTCCCCGGATATCTATAAAGTCAAGAAACCAAAAAATGTGCAGAAGACAATTGCTTCTTTATAAACCCATATTTTTGACTTCTTGACTTACATGAGAAACCAAAATTATATGGTTAGTTGCAGGATTTACAGATTCGAGGCCTGTAAATGTTTTCATGACACTTATCGTCAGATGTGAAGTCGAAAAGGTGATTTACTGCCTGCTGTGGGGACGTGATGCAAACTTTTGATGTGCTAGAATTTGAAAATTATGTTTAAAAAACGGTGCTCAGAATTACTTTAATTTTATTTGCATTTTACAAAGGTGTATATGTTACATGGTCTTCATAAACAAAATTCCTAGGCTAATACTGAACGCAAAGTTTTTATTTTTAGCCCCGTCAGTGCCAATAACAGACTGAATTTTTAAACAATTGTTCTTTTGAACTACTGTTAAGATGCTTCGTATTTTACTTATTTTAAGCTCTAATTATTCAGAAGCTTTTGCTTTGTTTGTACCAAATTCTACAAATCCATATTTTAGTATGCTAGATGTAATGTTATGCATGCTCTTGGCGTAGTTTAAATACAATTAAATATGTTGTGTTCCATATACCATTTTTGTAGTTATGTTGTCTTGACTTTTTATACACATTCAAAGCTATTTAAATCCAACGTCTTTATATGCTCCTAATTTTGTTGTATCCTAAACCTATCCTTTTATTAAATCCAATCCTATTTTATAAACCTATATATTTATTAAGTTTTGCAGGAAACTAAAACTTGATCTGGGAATTCAAATCGGATGTCAAAAGTAGGCATTAAAATTTAGGAGGTCGCACTGTTGCACACTTAATTAATTAATACGAACGGTCCTTTGATGTGAGCGAAATCTATATACGAGTAAAAGAGTAATTTCGATGAATGTATGCAAATGGTGTATTAGCGCAATATTTATTTTTTCGCCCTGGCACTGCAAATTTTAATTATTATAAAAAAATTTATTCTCGAAAAATCGTAATCGAAATGGTGCATATTTTACAATATTATCGACCAATGGATGTAAATCTCTCAATTAACTCACTAAGCATTCTAACTCTTTTATTCATACAGGCTACTTCGTAAGTACTGTAATTGTTGATCTTGGAATAACTTTGTTATATTTTTAACCCTCTTGTTATCTTGAAAATTTAAGCCCGATTAGTTTATGAGAAAATGTGCAACACAAGTTGAAGGTGAAAGTTTATGTGTAGTTAGTAGCCTGTGGTGCAATTAACTTTTTAAGTTTGTTATGGAAGAAATAGAAATAAATGCAATGAATAAATTAAAACCTAACACATTAATTTGTGTGCATATTAAAAATCAATAATGGTTAGAGAAAAAAAATTTAAATGCTAGAAACGTTCACAAGTCACAATGTATCGTGAAATTTAACTTATTCATCCATCGAACCATGCAACATAATTATTTTATGTTTATCAAATATATTAAAGCCATTTACAATAGATAGAAGATTTAAGTATTAAATATTATTTTATTACTCACCTTGTGGAAACACTCGTTATAGGTAGCTGCGGTTCCATCTTCCCGTCATTGCTCTAAAAATTCACTGCCCTTAAATTAAATCCTTTCTAGTTTTAGTCGATAATATCAATACAGTAGAAACAGTAGAATCAAGGTTTTTAAGTTCTGGAAATCACGACTTCAATGGTTTAAGATTTGGTGTAAACTAAGTATTGGAAAATCATCACTAGCGCTCTTTACCTGCTTGTCTGTATACCTGCTATGTTTTAATGCAATGATGACTCTGAATGAGCAACCCTTTTTGGTATACATGAACAACATATCTCTTCTGCTGATAGACTGTGATGTACCTTCTTAAGAATGCGCTTACAGGAAAAAGCTTATAAAATGTAACAAAGGATATAGTGTTTGTATATTGTATAAGCGTTCAAAATAAACCAATCAAGCTAAGTGTAGCAAAGTGATGAAGTAATTTGTAACAAGTTAGTTGTGTCACAACAGTTTCTAGCTTACTTTTACTTAAAAACTATAGATTACTGGCTCTATCCACTTAACGGTAACCGATAGTTACAAACCAACATCTGATCTATGCTTAGTTCACTTAGACGAGTCGAATGACATGCCAATTGCTCTAGGTATTAAGTTTTTGAAATCGAAACTGTTTTAAGCAGTTGCCATTAACCGTTAAGTTTCAAAATCGCTAGTGAAAGAGCTTACTTGATAAATGATCGATTGCCGAAAACAGAATTTAAAAATTCCACACCGTTCTCGGGTTTTCATCCGGACGGACGGATAGACAGACAGACAGACAACGTGAAGTTAAAAGGTGATTTCGTCACTTAAAATTCACATTTTTGCTGAATATTGTGCGTTGTCATTGAAGTTGTAAGAATGTCCTATCCTTTGTCCTGTCCTAAAGTTTTATTCTTTAAATACAAAAAAGTCTTTCAAGCATTCTTTATATTATGTGCCGTAATTTCCAATTGCACGAGGAGCAGATCCAATGATGTCCTTTCTCATGCCAATGCAGCATCCACATAAATAAACCTGACAACAGGATATAGAGTACTTGCGACTTATCAGTTCAAAAACTAGTTAAAATAGTTGTTATTTCATGAGAAATAGAAATTAATTTGATTTGACAACTTGAATGCCATAGTATGTGTTTTCTGCAAGAAACTGATTTTTGACTCACTTTGGCGCCAAAATGGGTCAACATCATGACCTGAAATTTTGCGGCCTAATATAGTTTTTGTAGACACAGTTATCCGTGCAATAATATTATGTGTTTTGTTATGAAATTTTGAAAAAAGTTAACCAAGGCCACATCGGGTCAAGGTTTCTGACCTAAAAAATATGCATAAAATTTTTCTTTGGTAGTAATGTATTCCTGCCAAGTTTCATTGAAATCTATTGAAAAATGTAGAAAGGAAACCATGTTGAAGTTGTGACCTTTAAAGCCCTCTGGAGACAAAGGGGTTGGGTCAGGTCAACTGAAACTTTGCAGAAACATGATTCTATAATAGGGCTATCTACCCACCAAATTTGAGCCCATACCGCCATGTTGAAAATTTTTGACCTTTGACCTAACTTTGACCTGGGTCATCCGATTTGGCTGACCAACGAACTCATCCAAGCGAGGACCCATATGTATCGATTGATGAAATCAAAATTTGAAAATCTTGATCGGTTTTTGAGTTATCGTGCGAACGGACGGACAGACGGACGGACAGACGGACGGACAGACAGACACCCTGACCATTATGAATACTTGCGAAAAGTCGCAAGTAATAACATGGTTTCCTAATCTAAATAGGTAGTGATCAACTGATCAGAATAGACAAATAAAAAATACTACAATTTAAAACAACTTTGTAGATTTGGCTTTGCTGGACTTTTGTATGTTTGCTAGTTTGCTCAAGGACTAGGTGTAGGGGTTATCTCTGTAACCGGTTATTGAACAAAATGTTACGAAAATTACTTTGGGCGCCCAAAATTTAAAAATGGACAATTCACGAAAAAATGCAAAAAATGATTAATTGCTTTGATGATACAACTTGTATGTATCGATAAATTACCCAACAAATGAATAGCAGAACAGTGAACTAAATTCAAATTTTTGAAAAATGGAAAGATTAAAGATAAATTTTAAGCAATTATTTTTTTTGTTATCGACTAGCATGTTCCTTATCAATTATCTTTTTGGGTACAAAAATGTCATGTCATCGTAAGGCACAATTTTATACCATTTTTTTCATTCTTGCTCTGCTTTCCCTACTATCCTAAAGTTAACGTGCATAAATTGTAGACTTTAAGTTCAATTCCATTTCAACTTTTTAATCAAAAATTGTTGTCTAAAAACTTTTAACTACTTTAATCATTTATAGTCAATCAACAGCAGTTTAGTATGGTTTAATAATAAGACTAGAAGATTATTAAACACTTTTTTGGTTATAAAAATTCTAAACAAACCCAATTTTTATCGGTAGGGCACATTTATAAATTGCGTTACTTAAAAATTTGTCCCGAAAGCTATTTCACAATCAAATATTAAAAATTTGTTGTCGATTTCGATGTGTGCGACGTAAATTATGGATGATCCCTACCAAAATTATCTGTAAACCAGAAAAAAGGAAATCAACCAGGGACCTACGTATTTTTTCCCTACACTACTACATTGTTACAAGCTGCGTAATCGTAATAATAGGTAGTATTATTGCTTGATTTTGTTCGTTGATGAAATGAATACTCTGCAGGGAGCCATGCAATTTTCCTTTTATAGTCGCCCAATAAACCAATTAATTCCCTGTGTGGTTTCCTTTTGGTTTAGTCAGTCAGTCAGTGAGTAGAGAGCGATTAATTGTATTAATCTTTCCCCTGAAAATTTCCTCTACTGAATTGAATACCTGTTCGGTTCACCATTCACCATGTTCCCTATACATACATATATACTGAATGGTAATACACATGTGTATTAAGCTATTATAAATATTTGACTGGATACCTTTAAAAAATATCTAACCGTAAATTACCGTAATTGTTGTGCTTGCTTGCTTGCTTTACTGTGCTCACCACGTGATCTTAATGATGATGATGATTCGATGTGGTTTTGTAAGAGATACTTCATTTTATTTTGTGTGATTTACCAAAAAATTGTTCTACTTTCACCGTCAATAATTAATTGTCATTTATAAAAGTTTGTGTCCTGTGGTGTTTTTAATATACCTGTTTTACTTGTGGACACAGGTGTTTCAGATAGGTAGTCAGTTTGGGTAAAATTATTGCAAAGTAATAAAATTTGCATAAAATTCCACTAACTCTACAAACCATTGTAATAATTGTAATGGGCTTCATAACTGATAGCGTTTGAATAATTTATGTCGTTGTTTGTAAAATGGATGGACCATATATTTTTTAATGTAGCCGTGGTTTAAATTTATTTCGTTTATGTTTATCCAGTCTAGTATGAAAAGCGAAAGTACAACCTCTTAATTCAAAAAATAATTTAAGTCTAAAAATAAATATAAAAACTTTATTGTTTACCAGATTTTTTTCGACTAGGCCACACACAACTTAATCTTGAGACTGTGCATTTTTTATTCCTGTTTTGTTAGCCATGTTGATTGCTGACTTGACACGCTTCTCTCATTCTCAGTCATGTTCCATTTTGAGATTTACGTGCCTTAATTAATCCAGACGATTAACATTATTTATAGCGATTACGTTCATTTCGTTACGGATGCATATTTTTTGCTAAACTTGTTTGTTTCCCCTTCCATCAACATCATCATAATACATTGATTTACTTGCTGTTTGGTGTGGTGGTGGTGAGTTGTGTGTGATATGAAGATTGCAAAAGGAGCAGATGTAGTAAAGTACGTTGTTGTACTACGTGCCATTTTTTGTTCCATGTTTCTCTCTCGATATCTGCTTGCCTTGCTGTTACGGAAAGGGAAGTGGCCTAAAGGCTCGTAGTCCTCTTCTTCAACCTTCATCAATTCAATCTGCTGTGGGTCTGCTGCTGGTGATGGAAAATATTTTAAAGGAGAGCTGCCAGTTGAGTTGGAATTTGCTTTTCACATTCAAATCCATAACGTTAGTCAAGTCATCCATCTGGATCTGGTGGGAAAAGAGAGAAAGAAATGCCAACTGTTACATTTACTGCCATAGTTGCTTATATACAAGACATGTATTACGAATATATATTATGCATATGTACACCTATTTGATATATTCAATGGAAATAAATTAAAAGCACTACATATAGCCGTAAGCTATATGCAGTGCTTTTGGATTTTGGATTAAAGAATTAAGCGATCATACAATAATAAGTATAACTTGTGTATTTTATATTTTAAACTATGTGGTCTAAAAATAAACGCTTATTTGCAAAAATATGCATGTTCATAAATAAACTATGTTTTTGTACATATGTATATGCCCACATACTACAAAACTGGAATGTTTTATGTGTTCGCGCAAGTGAAAAATATAATAAGTTGCTGTTGTACTGTTGATACGTTTAAACAATTAATTATCCTACAAAAAATGAAATAGCTGTCACCATCAGGCACACATGTCGTGCGAGAGAGAAAGCAAGTCGTGACTTGACATATCTAACTGTTATTATTACAGTGTTTTTAAGCTACTACTTTACTATGAACTGGACTAATACACTATAACTGTACTATTTTGTTGACTGATTTAATTACAATTTATTTTTATACTTTATTTTATCTGGCATATCAAATTGCATATCAAAACCAACCAAAAAGTAATTATAATCATTATATTTTTATTACTGTTGTTAAGAACTATGTTTTATGGGGATTCCCTTTAGGCGTATATTTTTTGCGTAATGGGAATAATTGCAGTTTAGTTCAGTACACACCAAAGCAACATTGTTTACTTTACACAGTTGAAAGGTAGCACTTATATTTAACGTATGTTTTTTAAAAAGGGCCTACCTTACCAATTAACTAGTTGACTAGATGATGGCATAGCAAAAAATAACAAATGCATTAATTATGCAACTAAACCCAATTATTTTTTTGTGAGTGAGCACCCACAGTACTCATTTCAATAATAATCGTGTCTACTAAACTGGTCGACTCTGCTCCAATTCAAATAAATAAATAAAACGTTTATCTTTTCTTTCTCAGAACTTCTCCCGTCGTCGTCTTCACTTTTCGCCCAAGAAAAATACAAGTCAAGTCAGAGAACTAAACTGTATGTGTGTGTGTGCTACTCAAAAAGATAAAGAAAGCTGTAATTAAATTGTTTTCCCCGGAAAATCGTGTATAATTTATGGCTTCTGTTTTTGTACGTTTGGGTGAATGTGTGTGCGGGACTCGTCCCACTTATCATCTTCATCCATTCAGGCCAGGGCAACAAGCTATATATACTTCTTGATACAAAATACAAACACAAACCATATATTTTGGATGATTCTCCATTTCCATTTCAACAAAATTATTATTTTTCCTCTGTTGCTTGTATTGCCGTTCCTCTTATTTTGGAAACTTGTCAACAGCTTTTTTCCCTTCTTCGAGGAAAAGACCGAGACCGAGTGAAAGCAGATGGCAATAATGTACACGTAACAAACAAGCTAGTGCTCTTCTTTTCCTTCTTGTTGAACTTATGAAATGCTTAAACGTATCCCTCTCCAGAGATAAAATACACACACAACAGTTTACAGTAGCAGCTGACGACGTCGTCGAGGACGACGACAAAGACTATCCGATTTCGCCAAGGCGCAAGGGGGAAATTGTTTTGAATAATATTTTTGAGCCTGTCTCCTTTCGACCCTGTCTAGTCTCCGGTAATATATTATTTTCTGTCATCTCATCTCTCTCAAATATTTTCTCTTCGTTTTACTTTGCCTTTTCCCTAAAAACTCTAAAGAAAGCTTGTATGTTGTTCTGTTATGTGGTTTAGGTTTTCTATTGTCTCTTTTTAGTAGCCAACCCAAAAGAGTCGCCTGGTTTATCTGTTTTAACTTGACTTTTCCAAAGACGACCATTTTCCTCTGCTGTTTTGTTTTCTCTTTTTTATCATGTCGGCATACTTATGTAATGTACGTGAGTATATGTCCGGGATTTCTAATATTTCAAAAATTTTAAACGCTTCTTCACACTTTCACATTGAATATTATAAAGTTTTCTTCCAACATGACATGTATGATATAATATGATATGTTTATATATGGTTTATTATGTCTTTTCGGGTAACATATCTGACTTGCTTTGACTAAATCATCATCTTCCATACGAAAAAAAACATTGGCATCCTTTTATATTTATTCATTCGCATTTTACAGTTGTACGTGCGTAAATAGCTTGAATTGAGAGACTGGTTTGGCTCGGAAGACAACTCAACAAGAATCTTGTATTATTTTTTCTCTATCTATTTTACCTACTTGACTGACATGTTACGCTATTCTATGTTTTTCCAGCTTCTTTGAATTTGGGGTTTACGGAGGCACCAGGCACCCAAACAACATCGAATCACGAAGCAGTAGAATTGCTTTGTGTTTAGTTTGTTGTTGTTTTGTTCTTGTTCTATGCGGCCATAAATTCATTTCCTCTTATTCGACATTTTATTCTCTCTTTCTCCCTCTCTCTCTCTCTCTGGTGGAATTTCTTGTTTTGTTATTGAAATATATACAGAAGGTTTTTCATTCATTCAGCCAAGCTGTCTGTCTTTTCTTGTTACGTTACAAGAAGAACAACATGCGGCGGGGGTGCTGCATTGTGAAGGAAGAGCAACCCAACTAGTTGTTTTTTTGTATTGTTTGCATTCTTTCTTCGTCTCCACCAAACCAAAATGGCATGCGACTACACAATAAAGAAAAAAGGCTCTCTTATATGCATATGTATAAAGATCACCAAATCATGTCTTCACGCAAAAACACAGTGTGACAATTATAATGAAAAATATTTAAGAATGTTATTTTTTGTAACCATTCATTATACAAGTATTACGTGTGTATGAGCATTTTATGTGCTAAAAATTATACATTAGTTATGTACTTTTTTTCTTTGTGATGAAATGTGATGAAAATGGACATGCACGCGATGCATGTCAAGCCATCTGATTTAGTATTTTGTATATATTTTTCATTGTGTTTTGCTTTTCTTTCAATTTCTGGCACGGTATTTATTTGTGACTGGAAATATATTGCTGACAAAATGTATTATAGAAAGCACATATAGTTTGAATGTGATTCATGCTTAAGAATCATCAATTTTCTGGATGCAATAATAATTTAATGGGACAGCACAAAGAGATTGCTAAATTTAGCAAAAAAAACGATGACGACATTAACAAAGACGACGTTAAAAAAACAGTACAAAAAATTTAACCACACTTTGTTCAGTAGGTTTCAGGGACCATTACATCAAAATGAGAGAAAATGTGTTCGGAAGAAATTCCGAGTGTAATAGACGTATTGTCTGCACTTGCACACAGCAACCTGAGGATACGCCTGATTCTACGATAGAAAATAAAAGCAAGTCCAACCGACCAAGTAAGATAAATGTAATACGAAAGTCGTTATCCTTCTATCGAAAACCTAAAATCCTGTCTTTCTATCCATCAGTCGTCTCATTTTCTTGCTTTACTGGCTTGGCTTTGGCTTGAATTTCTATCTGTACGAATATATCTGTACATATTTTATACTTAGGTATATTTTCTTAACTCTACAGGCCACAGTTCCAAATATCATCACATCCCAATCAGCTAAATGGCAAGTTATATTATTACCCAGCTCTCTTATGACTTGGATTGGAAAAAAAGAAAGCACCTGCGGCTTTCCTTAAGCTGCCATTCCATTTCTTCCATACCATTCGATTCCAATTCACAACGGAGAAACATTCCCTAAAGGATAAAAAAGATGATGATCACGATCATCATGTCCCAATGTGTATACAATATACCTTATATATATCTTTCATATATATATAGTACAGATATTTGACAGATAAGCTTAAAAAAAGTAATATCCAATTTTCTCGAAATGTCATAAGGTCACCTCCTCGGCACTACGGTGATCATCATTATACATACATAACCCAACTCACACACGAATGTACAATGTGTATGTATATCTAATGACCTTATAAATTATATAGATGTGATGGCTATATCCATTATTGATATTTGTTTGGATAGGCAAAGTCAGCAGCTCAACAGCGTGCCATTATTACTATACATATGACGACCAAAAACATACAAGTAAACTATGTATGTATATTCAACAAGCGCTACCATACATAATTCCAACATTTCCTTCAAAACCAACTAAAAATTTTCTACTGAAAATCGCCTCCAACCAAGCCATACCACCACCACACCACTACCATTCAAACACACAAAAACTAACCATCCATCCAACACCACAACGAAACGAACGAACACTGCAACTGTTCTGCAGAGAGTTTAGAGAGAAAGCAAAGTATGTTCATTAGCATTCAACAGCAGCAACTCAACACAAAAGATGCCTTCATATCACCAACATCATCAACAACATTTTATAAACCAGCATTCTAACAAGTACATATGTTCATACATAGCAAATATATATAAAATATATAGAGCAACTGTATATACATTTTATGTTTGTATATATATCGTATACACTTCATTTTTGGTGGTAAATGGAAAATATTTAGAGAGAGAAAGTGAGATGGAGAGAAAATTTCATTCTTCTGGAAAATCTGCTGTGGTGTTACTGCAACTCTGAGAGAACTGAGATGAGTTTATAGAGAAAATTGCTGCATTGCCTTATCACTACATCCATTCAACATGATCATCATGATGATGATCATCATATATACTTATTATACTGCTTGCATACACACACACATATATATATAACCATTTTATAGTTCAACAAAGAAAATACCAGCAGTACCCCAGAAAAAAACACCGCATCACCGAGAAAAAATATACATGTATAGTGAAAGTCATAGTCAGCCAAGCCAGAAGGAAAAAAATAATGCTGTGCTTGTGAAGGTTTCAACAGGCAGGCAAAGAAGAAGATACTATCATCATCTTTCCCTTTTTTAACTTTTTTTCCACACACACTATCGTACAATAGGCTGGTATGGTATGGTTTTCAATGGAAGAAAATATTTTTTCCACTGTTGCTGTTCCATAGCTATTTGAGTAAGGTTCTCTTTAAAAAGCATATACGTAATTCTATATAAAACTTGGCAGAGAGGTATAGCATAACATAGCATACGGCAAGATAGATCGTATCACGTTCGATTTTTTCTCATTTTTTTTCTTCAAATTTTTTTTCTCACTTTCTGCCTATTTTCATTGTAAAACGGCACTTCTCGGTTCTACTGCTGCGGTGGTGGTGTTGGTAGCAACACAACTAATGTATGTATATTTTTACAAGAAATATAGACATTCTTATAAATTATTTGAGTGTACCATTATAACCATGTGTATTACCTTTTTTCCCCAAAACCAACTACAAAACAAAAGTGTTACACAACCTGGAATGAGTGGGTTACACAACAAAAAATATATAAGTAACATGGTCTATTTATTTGACATGATAATAACTTGGTACACACACAGTATACACATGCATAAAACAGTAGCCGTCAAATATAAATGGGAATGTATAGCGATGGACTTGCCGGATAAACTGCAACCCTATCTTCTTCTTTTTCTACCTATCTATCTCTCTGGTTGGTTGGATCATTTACTCTCACAATCACAATCAGTTCTACTCGACCAGACCACTACAAAACCGTTAGCATCACAGCATCACTTTTTTTCTAACAATAATATTCTCTACCCGTTTTTTTCTCTCTTGGAAAAAAATATCCTTCGTCATAATATTTTTTTCCGGAGATTCCATAATATTTTCCCAGCCATACAACGATAATGTCTACAATGTACAACGATAACAAAAAAATATCTACTGTTCCATCCATAAAATATGGTGGTGGTAGTGGTGGTGCTATGCTATACGAGCAAAAAAATAATGTCTTTTCACTGCTTGACTATATATATTACAATATCACATTTATGTATATACTACACATCTATTATACTTCCTTGTCATTAACTATAACTGCTTTTTGTATACTATGTTATACTTGTAGAATAATGGCCATTTTTTTCGGGGATGTCGAGCAAAGTCGCTGAGAAAATATCTACTCTCCCTTTTTTTCTTCTTTAGAGTCGTCTGGTTTGGTTATTGCTTTCATTTTCCTCTAGTCGCCATCAACATCATCGTCATGACGTGTATATTTTTTCTTTGCTGATGTTGCTTTTGTAGTAGTAAAAATTGTATAAAAATATGTTATTAAAGTTAGCCTTGACTTGGGTCTATGGTCTCTCTCTGAATAGGGAGATGTCGACGAGACTGTTGCTTTTGTACAACGGAATTACAACATTGTAAAAACTTTTTTCTAACTTGTAGTACGATAGCTGCAGAATTTTGATGATGGGGGCAAAAAAATAGTGGTGGTGGTGGTTGTAGTAGTTTAGTTGGTTACATTGGAGGATTGTGTAATGTGACCAGCATAAAATGGCTTAACAACGAACTACACTCTTCTCATAGTAAAGTTTATATAAAGCAATTGCCATTTAAGCAGAGAAATAACCAGAGAGAGAGAGTGCCTTTAATGCTCTTTTTTGTGAGTGTCTAAGCTTTTCTTATATTCCATACAATGCCGCAACGCACCCCAGAAATTTAAGTATTACAAGTGGAGTGAGTGAGTAGAGGTCCTCTTGTTGTAATAATAAGTAAAGTTTAAGATAGAAAATGTTAAGATGTTCAAGTAAAGTGAAGAAACAACTTTTTTCTCTCTCTCTGTTGCCGTGTTGCTCTCTTTTATTTACGAAGCCCCTCTTCTTCTTTGCTTTTGCCCTGCCTTTTCTTCATCTTGACTTGAGAGTTGAGTAGCCTTTTCCCTTCATTTTAGTACGTACACCAGCAAAATTACTAAACCACACACATCGTAAGAGTAACAACTGCTGCTAACATTGCATTTACTGCAATTCTGCTTGTTGCCTTTACCTTGCCTTGCCCTTCTTTTAGTAAAAAATACTAATACTAAAATGCCAACAAAGCAGTAAAAAAGGAAGAAAGTCAAGTCTGTAGAGCTATGTAGCCTTTTCACTTGTTACTCTCAAAAAGCTCTGTATACTTTCCAAGAAAGAAAAGAAAGAAAATTATGGGGTCTGCAGCGAATTTCAATGGAATGGAATATATAGTCTAGTCAGGACACTAGTAAATTTTATATATTTACAATATATACAAAGCTTAAAAGAGAGAGATATGAAAAAAGAAGGATGATGTATTAAGTTGTTCCGATAGGAACGCAGCACACCAGCTTCTTCATAAATAAGGAAAGAAGATAAGTTCTTGGTAAAGAATATATACATATAATGTATATCAGGAACATAATGGCTTATATGTGAGAGGAGGAGTATAAGTACCTATTTGCCTTTTTCTCTTGTTTGCCAGTACACTGTTGCGCCGTCTCTTCTTTGGCTTTGAAGAAGGATTCTGCAGTTGAGGAGAAAGTAATAACTGGTGGTACAACTCTTATATGTATATGAAAGGGTTATATGTGTATAAGGGTATTATATGGGTATAGTGTACCCTTTTTGTAGTAAAAGCAGACGAGAGACGACACGACACTGTTGCTCGTTGAGAATCGAGACAGCTTAGTTCTTTCTCTCTTCGTCTGTTATATAAGTAGGACGTTATATCAACAGCAGCAATGGGACTGGCTGTTATAATAATCCACTAACTGGAGGCTATATGTATGCTAGGGAAAAAGTAAAGGGTTACAGCAGCAGAGAGGAGATTGCAAGTGAGTGAAAGTGTGTACTTTTTATTGTTGCTTTTATAGATGAAGATGCGATACACAAAAAAGTTTATTGCTGGAGAAAAAGCAACAGTGAAAGAGGAGAAGAAGGAACTAAGATGAAAGTGTTGGGTGTATATATTTTTCCCAGAGAGAAAGTGAAATAGGTTTACTTTTAACAGTAAAGTCACATCAGATGGACATGGAGTGCAGAGAAGCAGTGTGTGTTTACTACACTGTAGTTGTGTGGAAGCAGTCCTTGAGGGCTCTTTATGTAACATTTATGTTGGAAAAAAGACTGACGGAGATAAAAACGTATTTTTGGTGGGAGGAAGTATGGCTTTGATAGTGTGGCAAATATGAACGGGTTTTTTGGGTGTATATAAATTTTAAGCATATAATTTGTAAGCAAATAAGATACAAAAAAATGTATTGTAGGGATAGGAGAAAGTAAGGTTGGGTGAATGGGAGAGAGAGGAAGTGAGAGGGAGAAACACTGTTGCTCCGACTCTGTTGCTACATCATATACATTACTGGCTTAATCTACCAAAAGCGCTTATTGTAGTATTTTTATATGACTACACTTTATAGATATTCTATGCTATCACCATATAAAATGGTACTTTAGAGAGAGAAAAATTGTTCCAGGAGAGTCTTTTTATCTTAAAAGTACACTATACAGTTCCACACTTTCTCTTTTTAGCTTTCACTCTCTTTCTACAGAATAGTCAGAGAAAGTCATCGTTATTCTCCTGTCCTGTACGTGTATTTTCCCAGTCAGCCAACCAAACTGACTCAACACTCCTTTCCCCTTTCCTTCCTTTCCATTTTAAGTACCAGCCTCCTTTTCTCGAGTCGTCAACCAGTTGCAGGCAATCTACAGGTCTCTTGTATGTATTCCTGGGTAAGTCCTATACACTCCCACACACACACACAATCATATATTCTCAATTTTTTCACTACACATAAGCAATTGTGAAAAGAAAAAAGTTGTCTCTTTTGAATCGTTGTCGCAGGCAATGATAATATTGGCGTAACTTTTTCTTCAAACGTCTTTTCTTTCTTTTTTATTCCTTTTTTTCTCTATAATAACTGTGAAGACAAGCGTGATGA
The DNA here is from genome assembly GCA_034693345.1 of Entomobrya multifasciata. Taxonomy (NCBI): domain Eukaryota; kingdom Metazoa; phylum Arthropoda; class Collembola; order Entomobryomorpha; family Entomobryidae; genus Entomobrya; species Entomobrya multifasciata. Next base: position 23,764 of record JAQFXM010002380.1, read on the forward strand.
TTGGGTTGTGTGATATTATATAACTTTTACATATATAACTATACATTGTACAATAGATAAACTTATCTGATATTCCATCATAAAAGACTTTCCACCATTTTCCCCATTTTTATTATTATTTCTGTTATTACGTTAGTCTCGTCGCCGTAGTCGTCGTTCTGAAAAAAGGTTCATCTTCTTCATCAAACGATGTAGTTTACAAAGTGCACAAAAAGAAGAGAGAAATTTTCGGTTTACTGAATTGCTTCTAACAAAAAAGCGGAGAAAAAGTTTAGGCTAACGAACCACTAAAATCCTTAAATGTTTTTTGGATGAATGTATGTATGTACGTAAGTCTCTCTGTCTATCTACCTGATCTACTGTTGCTTCTCTTCAATCTTCTTTTGCTCATCTTTTTTCTCCCTATTTCCTCTGCTCTCTCTGGCTGCTTGTTGAACATTTATACATATGTACATACATATTATATTATTCTGAAATATTAATAGATTTTCTTCTACCTTATTTTCTTTCTTTGCAATTTTCCTCTTGCAATTCGATTCAGAAGTAGTAAAAAGGACATGCATAATATATTATATATCTTGTCTTGCCTTTTGCATTGCAAAGCGACTAACGCCCCAACCAAGTCCCAGGGACATGATCGTTAGACTTTCACTTCTTCACGGAAATTTTCACATTTTACCATTTTATGTATACCTCTCTATCTTCTCTTGTTGCTATGCATCTAGCAAAAAAAATACCAGTTGCTTTTCTCTTATGACTTTGGTGGAAACTGGAAAATATACATTTAAAGTGAGAAAATTCAAGCAGATAGAGAGAAAATAAGTCTGAAAATTCCACAGTGAGTCAACTTGTTCATCATATCATCAAGCTTTTTGTTAGTAACAATGAAAGAGAAAGTTTACTTTTGCTCAACATACAAAAGTCCAAAAGGCTTCTGGCTATACACAAAACGTACCTATGTATATCCATACTTTATGTACCTACCTATGAATCTAACTCATTTAACTCTTTACATGCTTTGTAAATTACATAGAGAAAAAAAGTTGTTGCTTTCGCTGCTGCTGATCTCCAGTCCACAAAGTCAATTCTTCCACTTGACGACCTCACCTTTTTTCATTTTCCCCAACAAAACAACCAGGAAAACTTTTTACCGTAGCAAGAGATACATAACAGGTTCTCTACAAGAATTCCTAGTATACCTGCTCGTCTCTGCTGTTGTTGTTGATTGAAACCAATTAAATTTTCCAAGTTTAATGAAACAAAGGCTGAAAGAGTTATAC